>JAKJJM010014212.1:0-11720 GCA_021901965.1 Pipa carvalhoi | reverse complement strand
GCTGCCATGTGATTTGCCTGCCGCTGACGTCATCCGTGACGTCAGCGGCTCCTGATTGGCCATTGCCGACCAGGAAGCGCTGGGGAGAGATGAGTCTCCGCAGCAGTTGCTCTATTCATCAGATTAATGTAACGAGCGGCGCTTGCATGGAAGTGCCGCTCGTTACATTTAACAGAAGAAAGGGGCCAATCGAAATTTCGAGTTTATTCGAAATTTCGAGTTAAAAACTCGAAATTTCGAATAAAAACTCAAAATTAGTAAATCGAAAATGGCATTTTCCATTTTAATAAATTTCGCCCCAATAGTCACCATAATACATTTACACAGTTTGGGCCTCATTTACTAAAGAATGAATTCACCTGTCAAATTCACCTTGCTACAATTTGAATTGCAATGCCAAAATAGTTGCAATTTCACTTCTCAGTATTTACTAAGTGGTGAATAGTTTTGTCGAACAAGCAGACAGCTGTCGGATGCAATGTGTGGCATTGTCAGCTGAATAGAAGTAGAATGCAGAGCCCTACTACCAGCCTCCTAATGCGCCAGGCTGAAGTCAAACAGGTGAATTCAGAGCACTCCTCTGTTTGGTTATCAGTAGAAGTACCTGTGTATATGCACGCAAAGTGATGCAAAGTGCTCTGTAAGATTGCGAATATTGTAGTCACCCGAATTGGTTGTGTATTCACCACATCTCAGAGTTTGCTCAATAAGTGAACATGGGGAAGTGGCAAATAGATGTAAATTCAGAGCTATGCATGGCTATTCAACCTTTAGTCAATGAACTTAAGAGGTCTAGTAACCTATTGCTTCCTGTATTCCAGTAAATGCTAACTCATGATTGGTTGCTATGGGTTACAAGACCTCTGTTAAATTTGTATCTGTTGACAAATTCCCCATAATGCACAATATTCTTGTACATAGATCATTTTAGGAAATGAAATAATTGCTATTACCATTTTCCTACATATAGTTTACATATTGTAGAACAAGATGTAGTTTTGTTGGGTATTTAACCACAGGCACTTCTACAGGAATCGATGGCAAGTCACACTGTTTTATACCAGTCTCTCTACTCCTGAGACTTTAGTAACTGTTTGCAGCCCATCTTAGATTGGAACCCTGTGATTACTACACTGTAGTCTATTGCTGTAGTAATTATGCTATAGAGGCAGAAAATAGACTCCTGGTTTATTGTTAACAACAGTGCAGCTACATTACTAGACAATCTGGCACATACTTAAAGGGATCATACCCCTGTTACCTCACATTAGATAATGTTGTTAGCTGCACATTTTGACTAAAAAAAAAAGGATTATGTGACACACTGCTTGTTTATAAACCACACCCACTTACAATCAATGTGAATCGTCCCTGATATCTAAAATGAAGATCATATAACATGTTCAGGGAAATGGCCACCCACTGACTGATTACTGTATCTTTTGTTATTAGTACAGGCATTGTGCACTTTAGATGTCAAAGTGATGTGATGTTAATCTATCAGTGAGTAGTTATTCCGTCTCACACTCATGCTCGTTGTGCCTGACATTCTCATTGATATAATTATGCTGTCACGTAATCCTCAGTCTTTAATATTTTTACAGAATGGAATCATATCTATTCATTAGGTCTTTTACTTCTGACTGGGAAACAATAAAGTGATGCACATATAACTGGTTCTTATAGGAAACATAGGAAAAGGTGTATCTGAGGTGATTATGTCACTGCATAATTGCCTCTCCTCCAGGCTGAATTCAAGAAAGACCTAAAAGCACATTTACCACCTATTATCAAGGTTTTTAAGGGGTATATAAACCCTGTCTATAAAAAGAGCCCCATTTACCTATTGTCAAGCAATATAACAATTGAGAAAATCCTGACTTGCCTCTTAATTCAGCAGAGCTCAAAATCCCACTGTAACTGCTTTGTCTCTGTGAATGACTTCCCTGTATGGGAAGTGTATGCATGTAGCCACGCCCCCTCCTCTCCCTGGCTTCTCTCCACAGCCGACCGCACAAGCAGTCAATCAGCTTTGATCTGCACATGCTCAGGGTTAGGAACAGGCTTTTTATATAAGGAGAAGGGAGGCAGGAATTCCACAGAAGTATGTCTCTCTGAATAGTGAGTGATGTCACTCGGGGGGCGGGGCTTGTCTGCACTGCACAGGAAGAGCATGTACACAGAATGGCTGGGGGAGCAGGGATGTTTAAACAAAAGAAAATATTATTGATCCCCAAATCAATTTTACATTTTAATGTTTATGTTGACTTTCTATGTGTATACATGTCAAATATAAATAATTTTTTATTCACATTTTTCATACCCTTTAATATATGTATATGAACACTGAAATTATCTTTGATACTTTTAAGCTCTTAGCAACAATGCAAAATTACTTATATTGATAATACAGTTATATATTCTTATTGTAATGCCACAAAGTAAAATTATATTTCTCACTAGTTGGTCCAATGCCTTTGACCTTGCAGAATCCATTGGTCACATTCGATTGGACTTGCATTGTGGAGGTTATTGACTAAAGTCCAAATTGTCACGTAAAGATGTGAATTCGCCACTTTCCCATTTTCGGGTGTTCATCAAACTCTGTGATGTGGCGAATTTTCCAGCTAACGACGGTCACACACTACACAATGGACAACTACTGTCACCATCACGACTTCACTATGGGAATACTGATGCGGTCGCGACTTTACTATGAGAATATTGTCATGGTCATGACTTTACTATTGTTGCAGTTGCGACTTTACTATGGGAATTCGCTGTTTATTCAATAAGGAGCAGGGAATCACTGCATAGCTACCTGAAGTGATGAGATTTCACTTTGACAGTCGAATTCTCTCTTTCGTCAGTAACCCCGTGTCTGTTCAATCAGCTGAAGATGCACCTAACATTCTAATCAGCATAGTTGATGATAAACTATAAAATAAAAGTGTTTCAGTAATACCTTATTAAAGCTGCTTTCTAAAATGTATGCAATAATTATAAACAAAATCAGTAGCAATCTTGGATATCTCCACATAAACACATATTTTAAGCATATTAATTCAGAAAAAACTAGAACAACTTAATTTAATTCTATGCACGAGATGGCTACTCCCCTATGGTATTCCTCTGTTTTAATGAATAAGGAGAAGAGAATTGGAGCATAGCAACTTGAAGTGATGAGAATTCACTTTGGCAGTCGAATTCTTATAAAATGAATGCACCCCCTTGTCTTTCTATTATAACTGAGAACACTCTCTTAACCCTGGAGCAGTTGTTTCAGCTGTGTAAACATTTGGCATAGTATACAGCATGCAATGAATTTTGCCAATTTCCATTATAGCGATTAAAAAATAAATATGCTTAGAAAAAAATTACATGGTAAAAGAAATACAGTTACATACTTTAAACTCCATCTATTCTAAACTCCTCTTAAATAAAAAACTCCAATTGGTTCAAATGACCTGAGTGAACAATCTTAGTTTGAGTTGTGGTTGACTTTTCATACATCTATCCCTTCCCTGTATCCGTAAAGGGAAAAAAGAGAAAAAAAAACTCAAGAGTCGCCAATCAGCAGTTTTGTAGCTAGAATCTTGAAACCAGTAATTTGATTGGTCACAATTGGCTACTAGACTAAGTCAGTCTTTACCTCCATGGATATATTAGCCCCAAAGGGTGCAATGAGCAAAGTACCTGCAAGTTCTGAAAACGGTCATTGGAATGAATGAAAATGTTGCTACTTTGCACTTACTTTACTTGCAAAAAGTAAATAAAAAAGGTATCTCTTATCACTCAGAAGGTAACCCTTAAACATCAATTAACAGTCCCAAGCATCAGCAAAATGGATGTTTCTTAAACCTCACTTGATTCACAAGCCCAGGCAGAACAAAACACCTCAGTTATTGAATTAATAACATTCAATAACATTTATTAATGTTCTTATCAGACACATGAAGCACACCAGTGAACATGGTGACTGTCACATTCATGTTTCTTCATTATCAAATATTTACTAGTTCCTCTATTAAAAAATTTCATGAATTTGTCTAGATTTTTCCTTAAGAGCTGTATTGTAACATTTTTTTCTGTTTCATAATAGGTTTACCCATTAAAGACACTACCCAGAAAGCAGCCTACTGTCTTGGTTATTTGTGGACCAGACCAGAATGGTGCAATTGGTTTGATATGTGCCAGAAACCTGCGCTCTTATGTAAGTGACCTATATTTTGGAGATTTCCAGGTTCATCTATTAATACTTGTGTAAAGAATAATGGTTTAGTCACCTTATGTTATAATATACTGCTTAGTGGTTAATATGGAGAGGTATATACCAGAGGGCTGCCATTTCCCCTGGTGGATTCTCCAGTTATTATTCTACTATTGTTTTCTTATTCTGTTTAATTATATAGTAAAGTTCATGACAATCTTTTGTATTACAACACACCAGGCAGACATAGGCATACACTGTGTTACACTTCTATCATGTCTCCTTACTCTACACCTGCCAAACGATAGCCCCATATATAACCCATCTGTTATCACTAGCCTGGTCCTGAAGTGTGATCTGCTACACCTAAAACAGCCATAGTTACCTTGATATTATATAGGTTATGTCTCTTTTATGCTGTCATGATATTATTGTCTTTATGCGGGGTGGATCTAGAAAATTATTTATGGGGTGGCAAGAGGGTGGCAGGGATTTTTACCCGGGGCGGACGTGCGAGCCAGGGGGGTGGTGGTGTTGGTCGAGGGGGTGCGAGTGGGGGGGGGGTGCTAGCGGAGGCTGGTCCTGCCGCCCTCCGGGGAGAAGGGGTGCTAGTGGAGGCAGTGGTGAAAACACATTGAAAGTAAATCCTATCAGCTGTGCAATAACACACTAGCGTTTCATAGAGAGGAATATGCGCTAGGACGCTTCTTGCTGCGTATTTTTGAGCAGGTAAAACTCAATGCGAAAAATGCAACAGGATTAGTAGCAATAGGAATTTAACAATAGCAGTCACACATTAGAGAAAAGTACTGAGATAGTGAGGAGACAACGCAAAGTTGCACCTGCACATGTTTTTTTCTTAAACGTGTGATTGTGCCAGCGTTTTTTCACCATGTGTTTTTTTTTTTTCAAAAAAAAGGAAAATTCACCCATGTGAATCCTGCCTAAAGGAATCACAGATGTAAAAATCCATAGGGGATTCTAATTTTTAGGCCTCTTTCACACTACTGAGTTTTATGTGAATTGGTTAAATGGCTGAGATGGAATGAGATTAAATTGCTTACTATATAAATTGCACTCAGACAATCTCATTAAGTAATATACACTGTCCAATATATCTGTAGTAAGTGGCAACTTTGGTGCTATTTAACTAGTCAGTGTAATGACTGCTTTCCTATTCTTCTCTATGGAGTCAGAAAGGAACTGGATGACAATCAGATTTATATGCTTTCACATCATTTAATTACATCTTACTAACTGCATAAAAATCACAAAAAATTGCATCAGTGGCAAGACGCATTTTATTTTATTCCAATTGTTTCCTGGTGGGCTCCAGCACTCCAGTTGAACACTGAACCCATAAAAGGGTTAACAACAAAAAAAACAACTCATGTGCACTCATATCTTACATTCACACTGCAGATCTTTTTGTGTATATGAGAATTTCATGCAGTGAAACCCAATACACATATGAGTAAAAACAAAGACAGCTGGAGTACATGGAACAGGAACAAACTGTCTAGCGACTGAGCAGAGTTAGTGGATGTAGTACAATTCAGCTGTCACAAGAATGTCAAGTTTAATTGTCATTGAAATACAAACTATCAATGATGGCGGGTATTGTACTTTGGAATAGATGGAGGGCCCTAGGTTGAAAACCTCTGACCTATACTTTTCTGATAATATTGATCACTCAACATCTATGGGAAACACAAGTGTGTGTCTTGTATTATGAAAAGGGCACTCTAGTGACATTTTTCATACACAGAAGATTAATCTTTTCCTGTTCCCCATGGTGCAACTTGCTTAATATGCATGAACTATATAAATAAGAGATAATAAAAAGGTGAGCTCACATTCTGTATGTTCACTGTAAAAAGAGGTATGAAACAAACTACAGGCTATTATTATGGAAATATGCTTGTGTATATAGTGGATCCTGTTCTCAAATTTTTGATGTTAAAGCTTTATTTTTGTAAAGCTGCTGTAAAGCTAATTAAACCCTAAAAGAAAAACACTTTTATTTTGTTCCTAAACGGACACTGACAATGTAATGCCAATGTTTTTTTCTGCTGTGAATGCACTTCCCCTTTAGTGAGTTATTTTTATTTTTTCCATGTTGGAAAATGATAGGAAGGGTAGGCTCTCCGCCTTACGGATGTATCCTTAGAGACAACATTCCTGCGTCCTCTGTCATGCAGACAGTGTCTGGAATTTTTCTAACAAATTATTTAAAAAATGAGCTTTGTTGTGTCTGTCTACTAGAAGTCTTAACATTGTAAAACACTAAGGTAAGCTTATTTCAAACCATTGCTCCTAAACTAGGGCAGTCACATGAGTGGAACATTCTGAAAGGGAACCCAATGTTCTTGTTTTTTATTATCTCTACATTTAAAAGAACTAAGGGCAAAGTAAATATAAATGGAGCATCTGTGATGTGACTTTAGCCAATTTTAGGTCACATTTTGGTAGAAGAAATTTTGTAACTTTTTATTTTAGTCTAATAATTTCAATAACCATATATTGTTTTCTCCCCTCATTTTGAGTGGCAAATGAAACTGGCAGAAATTGTGGCACTACACTTCTGGCTAGATTACTGCACCCACTTATTTTAGAGAATGCTGGTAATTGCACTTAAAGTGCACCTGTCAGCTTGAAACAACATTAGTACATAAAATAGAGACAGTCTATAGGAACGTTTTTCTAATACACTTCTATTTAAAAAATGTACCTTTCTCTATCGTTTCCCTCCTGTCTCTGCCTGTCAGCTCGACACTGTAAGCTTGTGTTGCATAGAAAGGCTGTAGGAGGAGGCGCGGCTTACTTGATTGACAGATCCCTGCTAGCTCCTCCAATCAGGTCCCTGCTCGGTCGTGATTTAAAGGATCTGATTGGAGGAGCTGTAATGTCAATCATTAAGCCCCGCCCCTTCCCCAACTCGTGTCGGGCTGACAGTGAGATACAAGAGAGAAAAGCTGCTCAAAAGGAACATTTTTAAAAATACTTATATATTACAAAAACGTTTATTTCTGTAGTACAAACTAAATTAGGATTAGTGTTTTTGAGCTGACAGGTGCACTTTAAGAAAAATTATTTTTTAGATTTTGTATTAGGTGATACATAATGTTGTTTATTCCAAACAAAGGATAACAATTTTAATCCTATGTTCAAGTTAAGTTTTGAAGGCAAATATAAAAATATATGAAAGGAATGTATATACAAATGAAATGGTTACATAGAAATATAAATGATAAAGCATTACTTATGGTGTGAGTTGTAGTCCAACATCAAATGGTGGGCAAAACCTCCGTTAGCTGTAAAACTGGATCAAACAATCAGTTATGTTTCATTTTTTAAAGTTCTATTTCATTTTAACTTTCAGGATTATGAACCTACTATATTTTACCCTAAAAGATCACTGGATTCCATCTACAAAGACTTAACTACTCAGTGTGAAAAGATGGACATTCCCTTTCTATCCTACCTTCCAACAGAAGTAAGAGTCTTGCTGGTATTACTACTAGGTACCTTTCTAAATGGGATAACATAAAATGCAATTGTTGTACAGTGGCAAACATAAATGTCCGATGGTCCAGGAAATGAACAGCATGCGAGACCCTTCGGTTTCCCAGCCACTACTAAAATTAAAATTACATGCAGTAGTCTATATCTAAGCTTCTGTTCCTACTCTCCAGTTTCATTGGTGTCCTAATGCTTGTGTGGGAAGGGTTGTGCAGGTCAGTAGCTGCCCCTGGCTTTATATAGATTTAGCAGGGGAAATTTTCAAAACTTTCATTAGTGCCAAAATAGTTTTAAAATGGTGCTACGCAAACCCATCTACACAAACTTGGTTTTATCTATGTACAAAAGTTGTCATTAGTAGGTAAATTACAACTTTGCACAGTTTTACAGAATTGACTGATATGAACAGAAGCGACTGTAAATTGTAGCTCGGAACACCATTTTTTAAAATGTATGTAAATATAATTCATATTCATTATGCTGCTATTAAGCTTTGATGAAAAGTAGATTATCTTAATGACAGGTTGTCCACTTTATAAATTTATGTAAATTAATAGCTTAATAAATTCCCTTTTCTTAACTGTTGGTCATGATTTACAAACAGGTTGAACAACCAGCCACGTTTTCTTATATCCTACAGGTGCAGTTAATTAATGACGCATATAATTTGGTGGTGGATGCAGTGCTTGGAGTAGAAGCACAGTTTGGGGAGGTTAAAGAGCCATGCGCTAATATTTTGGGGACAATGAAACAGATAAAGATCCCTATTGTCAGTCTAGACATCCCATCAGGTGAGTAGTAAAAGTAAAATTACTTTAGTAATAAAAACTGATAAACATCTCATTCTGTTTTTGAATCTGAATATGTCTTGAATGAGATTTTACATAAAAGCCATGAACATTATGCAAGAGATAATATATGCAGTTTAAGAGGAAAGGGACCCAATTCCTGTGCATGAACATCATTTCATAATCTTATTCTTCTTGGTAAAGAAGAAATCCTTTTTGCTTTAGAGTTTACAGTTTTTCCGACATTGTACTTGTAAAACGGTTTTCTTCTTATTTAAATTCTCGATTTGTATTGCTTTGTGTTGGCACAGTGAGAGCGCAGAGTGTGCAAATCCAGTGAGAATCAACTAAAGAAATAGTATTCAGAAAAAAAAGTCAAAAATGTTATGAAGAGACAGAAAATACATCTGATGCCAAACTTGCTTTTAATATTCATACAGATGTCTTTGCACTGAATGCGTGGGTTGTTGACCAAAGTGAGTAAAAATCAGTACAGCAAATGGCCTAGTTTCCACAACATTTTCTAGAAACCCTTAAGGAATGTGCTATATCTATCTTATCTACCAAGAAAAACTCACCAAGCAAGGACATTTAATGACTTTAAAAGCTCAGAGTGTATCATCACAAATGGTAGTCACACGCTTCCAAAAGGAAAAATGACAAGGATTTGCAAGGAAACTATTAATACTGCCAAACAGTATAAACACATGAACTGCATTCATAAAATGACACAAACCACTGAAAAACACCCAAAGTGTAACACCTGAAAAGGAGCAATTTACTATAATGTTTAAATTACTGATGACAATTCAGTTCCTGATCAAGAGATGGCAAAATAATTACCTCAGCTCTCAGTAAGGAGATCTACGTCATAAGTATCCCAGACACTTATTGAACTTGTTTAGACAATACCACAACCCAAGCCAGAATCATGCAAAGATATGCAAAAAAATGCCTATTTCTGAAGGACAAAAGTGGATTAAAGCTATCCATCCTGGTTTTCTACAGTTATGTCAGAAGCCTGTTAGTTCAGAGTGCTTCCCTCATATCATAGACACTAAATAAGGTACTTGTACTTTGTGAAAAACAGTGAAGTGATTTTGTTAAGAAATAAAGGATTTAATAAGCTGAAAAGACTAATAAAAAAAAAATCAGGATTTATACAAACAACCTTCCACATACAAAACACATAACTTAACCATCATGCTATACTTCCACAACATTATCATTATTCCTCCTTTGCCTAAACCACAAGAGTTTCCTTTTCATGGACCATGTGCCAAACAATATGTGCCATGAAGTGTCAGGATTCATTAGCATGTTAATGAAGATCCAATATGGCAGCTGTGAGATACCAGCACCAGCAGTTCTAAAAGATAGCCCAAAGGTGCTCATTTGCTGCTTTATAATTAAGCAGTTTAGGCTGGCAAACCCTGTACTTTCATCTTATCAGTTATGGTAAGGGTACATTAGTTCTTCTTTAATGGTAGTATCTGCTGATTTAACACAATGGCAAAGAACAGATTTATTTGAGTACTTATACAGCCCCAACATCTTCTACAGAACTTTTACATAGATTAATCATTCACATCAGTCCCTTTCCCTATGGAGTTTACAATTTAATTTGCCTATATAATCACACACAGACTAGGATCAGTTTAGTCAGGCTTCAGTTAAACTAGTATGTTTCAGGATTGTAGGAGAAAACTAGGAGGAAACGTATATAAGTATGAGGAGAACATACAGGCTAGCTGCAGACGAGATCCAGAGTGGAATTGAACCCAGGAGCCAGTTCTGTGAATTCTAGACTGTACTAGAATATATTCCATGCAATATCATGAAGCCAAAACTGCTTTATAGTTACCCCTTACCAGTGTATAATTAAAATATTTTTTCTAGAGTAAAAATAGTTCATTTTGTAAAACCTGAACGCCGTGTGTTAAAAAGGAGACTAAACAGCATTCCACAGAAAAGTAAATCAATACAAAGTAGATGATCTCTCAGAATAAAGTCCACTATAAACAGGTTTGAATTTCTCAAAAACGAAAATAACTTATTTTTCTTCACAGGCAAGTTCAGACAACATCATCATCAGGTTCATCATTAATAAATCATCATCTCCCAAAGGTTACTGCTTTCCTTCTTATTTTCAAAAAAAAAGTCTCATTCCTTTCAAACACTCTCCCTCACTTTTAGGGACTATTCCAGCGATAGATAACAGGTTTCACATTTTGTTCTCACTGGGCTATATTACATTTCCACTTGCACAGGCAAAAAGGCCTAGAACTTCCTGTTACAGGCTGTTTAGATACTTAACCTGCTTACAACTCCACCCAAAATGCTAATAATTATAAATATACTTAGGGCAAAATTTATTAAGGTCAGAAAGACTGCTAAGGGTCTTTCCGAAAATCTTGCGGGAGATGATCTTGCGAGATCCTCCCGCAGGAATATCGATTTCCATATTCTGGAAATCGGGTCTTTTGACCAAAAATTTTAGTAGCCATAGAACTTATGGCTACCTTTCGGTCGAAAGACCCGATTTCCAGAATACGGAAATCGATATTCCCGCAGGAGGATCTCGCGAGATCATTTCCCGTGAGAATCTCCCAAGCTTAAGCCCGAAAAGACTCGAATCCGAGCATTCGAGTCTTTTCGGGCTTAATAAATTTTGCTCTTTATATACAATTGGGAAGTACATGACTATAGTGACACCCTCTAGGGGCCAGATAGGACTATAACAATCCCCACAAAAGGGTTTTTAGATAAGAAAAGTTAGATTTTACTTTTAAATAAATTTCGTAATATACAACCTACTCCTATATATTACATGTAGCCTTAACCCTAATGGAATAATTGAAAGATTGCTTGAATTATGTGACTATCTCAAATCTTTTAGAATTTTCTGCAAAATCTTACTGTGTAGCAATCAAATTAGGCAATCTCTCCCTCATTCATAGATTCTCTTTAAAAGGCTATATTGGCTCAAAACTCTTTTCAGTCATCTGCCTTTCCAGAACAAATGTGTAACCACCTGCTCCAGTACCCACATCTAATAAGACTTCCAGAAAGAAAGAAACCAGGTTTGGGGGGGGAGCTACTTTTGGGTGAAAGATCTCGATTGCGGAGGAACGCAATCGAGATCCCCGCCAAGTACTGTCGCGAGAATTCTCGCGCGATTAAGACCGCAAAGACTCAAT
>JAKJJM010014199.1:0-13207 GCA_021901965.1 Pipa carvalhoi | reverse complement strand
ATATATATATATATATATATATATATATATATACACGCACATCAAGCATAAATAGTTAATTAAGGATACAGTACAATATTTACATAATCAGTGCTAGAGCTCCATAAGTTAGGATTTTAGTTTAGTCTTAAAAGTGCAGAGGGAATGTTCCTGGTGAAGATAAAGGGGTATAGAATTCCAGATATGGGGGCAGAAAGAGAAAAGAGTTTAAGGCAAGAAGGGGTGTGGCATGCAAAGCTGGTTGCTTTGGGAGGAGCGCAGTTGACGTTGAGGAATGTATGGTCATATGAATGCTGAAATGTAGGGAGAGGCAACCAAGTGAAGTGCCTTAAGTGTCAGAAGGAGTACACTGTAAATGATTCATTTATTCAAGGGGAGCCAAGGGACAGAGAGAGATTGGGAGAAAGGCTGTCCTTTCAGGGGAGAGAGGGCAAGAATCCTGGTAGCAGAATTTAGGTTAGACTGGAGCGGAGAAAGCTGGGAAGCAGGAAGGCCTGAAAGAAGAACATTGCAGTAGTCCAAGCGGGATAGGACTAGAGCATGCAAGAGGGTGTTAGTGGTGACCTGAGAGAGAAAGGGACGTATCTTGGCAATGTTGCGAAAGAAGAAAAGACAGGTTTTAGCAGTAGTGGAGACAAACTATATACTAATTGCACTTGTGCTTCGGTACTTTCAGCTCTGCGCTATGCATTTTTCATAGGGTGAACGGTAAAGCTATGATTTTTACTTTTAAACCCAAAGATATATACTGTATGCATGCTGCATAGCGAATTATTATTTACATATAAATGCATATATAGAGACTGACGATTGTCTTTGTTTCATTAAATACACGCAGCAATATATTAGATGTGATTAAGATCTGTTTGTGTTTAAGAAATGGTAACACTAGCTAAGGTTCCTAAATTATTCCTTTTAAACGAAACACGTGCTGATTAGTAATCCATTCAGATATATGCTGCAGACTTCATTGGTTTTTAACCATTCACCTTTCATTTGAACAGATGATCAATTAGCACTGTTTGCCTTTGGTTCTGCTCTGAAAGAGATCATCTAGAAACCAATGGTCCACACAGCATCCTTTTTAAAATCTTAAACCCATGAAATACAAATGCATTTAGATATATCATTCATAAAGTTTAATAGGTGTGCAATTTTAAAGGAATGAGCATAGCTGGAAACTTCTCAGAAAGAGAGTTTTCCAATGAACTACTTGGGTCAGGGCAGGGAGAGTCTGTTGTGATGAACTCCACAGTTGAGAAGGAGCTTGTCACAACAGATCCTAAATATGTTGCAGCAAGCTCCTCCTTAACTCCTCCTTGAGTTTATCACAATGGACAATCCCTGACCCAGCCAGATCAGTTAATTTCTAAAGAGGTTCCAAGATATGGAAAATATATAAATCAAAACTTCATAAAACTTCTGGTTCAGACAAATCTGATTAGATCACCCCTTTTAATGTAGGGATCACCCCTTTTAATGTAGGGCAGCATTTACTGGTATACATGGCATTGCCATCAGATATTGTGGTGCTTTCTTTGAATCACTTTAGATGCCTAATGCAGATTGCAACAGCTGTTAAGCAGCCATGCAGCATGTATTTAAACTATTGTTTCATCAGCACTGCAGTATGGGGATTTTATTTGTTTGGTTTTAAACAGATGATGAACAAAATGGCGACATCCTTTCTTATATAAATATATGCATATTGCCAATATGTAGAAATTAATATAGAATGAGATAGTAACAATTACATTGTAAATAGGACATAAGTTCATAACAATATGCTTATTCATCATGAATTTGATACAATACATCCCTGCTACTATGTACATGACTATGCTCAGAAGGTACAGTTCAAAGTGAGTGGACCCTTAAGTGCAAATATAGTTTCCCTCTGCTCAACAGTTCTCACACATCAGTGTGAGGATGCAAACACAGCAGTCAGTAAAAAGAGGACTGGAGCTCATAAAACAGGTTAATGCAGTATGTTTTATTTCACAACTTGTTTTAAGCGACAAGGGCTCTTTATCAAGTTAAACTCCAACAGACAAAGATACAGCATAAAAGTGAAAAACCCCTGTCATAGATGCCCGAGTTGGTCATGTATTTGCCACTTTGCAGAGTTTCGTCAATAAGAGAACATGGGGAAGTGGCGAATAGATGTATATTCAGAGTTCTACATGACTATTCGGATTTTAGTCAATAAGGCCCTGAGTGTTATAATGGTCAAAGATAGTTTAAGTAGCCTAGTGCAGCAGTAGAGAAGGAGGAGCGAAAAAGGAGACAGCATCCAATCTCTTAATCCCTGAATTGCAACAGGATAGTATCACAATTTCATTCATAAAAGACAGCGATCATGCAGACACCATATCCAAAAGAAAAAAATAAAACTGGGCACTCAAAAATGACAAGCTTTCTTGCTCAAGAAATATTCAGTGCCAGTATGTGACTTAAAATCACTGGTAACAGGCTCATACACTTACAGTGCACAGAACTAGCTGGACTGGCAGTGTCAATGAGTGACTCTTTCAGAGGGCTATGTAACAGTAGTGGCAGACCTGGGAACTTACTGGGTTTTCAGAGAACACTCCAGGTCTCTGAGGAAACCCTCAAGTTCACTGGCCCAGGTCTAAGCTTCTGTTGCTCTGCCCAATCTACACCCCATCCCACCCAAACTCTGTCAGCTTTATCACAAAACCCATCAGATTTATTACTATTCCACAATGACACAAATCACATCAATAAGCCCGCCCTTCCCCCTCACCTGGTTAAGAACAGAACTCGGGCATAAGGCCCAAAAGAGTTCCCAGGTATGAGTAGTGGAAAGCAAAGGTTCTCCAACAGTGCACAAGTGACAACTGAAGTGTTAATAACTACTTAAGGAGTGCTCAAAAGTGGTAAAAATCAATACCACTAAACTGATTATTGGCACATTACTAGTGAATGACTGTGGAGTACTAATCTGCACAGATCCGACAGCATAAATCATTCTTCTAGCGTGTGCAAGGCAGGTGTTCATGTATTCATAACCCCAACTGGTCTGTTTTTTTAATGGTGAACCCATCAGCAGTGTTTGACTGGCCCACCGGGACAAATGGAAATTTCCCAGTGGGCCCAGGCCTTAGTGGCCCCCTCTCTCATTAACAGCTACATCATTATGCTATTTTCCTGAGGTTAGTGTGAAGAAGAAGGGAATGAAGAGACAATAAGAAAATCGTTTGGTTAGTGGGCTCCCAATCTCCCCTTGATCTCTTGTTTCTTAGTGGGCCCACTGATCTCTTGTATATGTATGTATGTATATAATGTATACTAAGTGACAAGACCACTGGCAGCTGCCGTAGATCTCATTAACTGGAAACATGAAATTTATGCATAATGAGTCATTAAGTATATACATAGAACTAGTGAACTGCCCTGGCGCAAGCTCTTGAGTACAGCTAACCAAATTCTACTATGCATTTGTAAAAAGGACTTGGGCTTGATGCCACTGGGGTGTTAGTTGATTGTGATCATTTGTATGGGTTGTCATTATGTGTGGGATTAATTACTTGTGTGCATTTGTGCAAAGCTTAAGAAAGAACATTAAATTAGATGTGCATAGGCCTTTATTAACCCCCTAATGAAGATTAAGTGTGGTTATTGGTCTTCTCCTAGTCTAACTGATTAGTAAACTGCATGCTTTCCCATGATGCAACATCCTGACCCTAGGGATCCTTTTGCCACAAATGATAGACCTGACAGAAAGTATCTGAAAGTACTCTTCAAATTATCTTTGTTGCAGTATTAAATTATCTTATTTCATAGTGTCTGAATATTTATTAAACACACCCTAATACATTTAAAGACAGAATCATGCAAATGTGGGGGCTCTGCAGAGAGCTGCCATAGTGTGAGCAAACAAAATATTTCATGTTTTGTGGCTGGGTGGAGTGGGAAACAAACTAAATATTATATTCATGCACTCAGAAAATTCATTATTGTTTAAAAATGTGTTAGTATGTTTGCCATGCCCCCACAATCTGCTTATAGAGCTGTGTGACCGTTTATTCAGCCTTCATGTAACCAAATGGACGCACATAAACAGGGAGGAGCAGTCTGATAAGTGGGTCAGATAAACATTATTTATGGAGTGCCCCGCTGAAATATTCAGAGCGCTCTGAACAATAAAATACATAAAACATTAACAAGGGCTCATAAAAAACACAATCAAGCAGCAGAGAGAAGCTGCCAAGATACCATTAATATACAAGCTTGTTAAAATAATTAAGCCTTAAAGAGATAGAGCTGCATCCTCCTGTGCCTTTTCTCTCTGGTGTGCTAATGCCTTCTTTTTTATATATTTTTCCCAGTAAAATGTTTAGAATCCTGCTGCTTTCTAAGAGAAAATTAGATAAATATTTTGTGATTCAGTAATATGTTAGTAAATGATCAGCTGTACTTTTCTTCAATGCAAATTAGTTGAGTTGCATACTCAATAAGACATCTGAGAGCTCAAATGTGTATAAATGTAGGACTTAATTTTGAATATTTTTAAATTAAAATAGTCTTGGGGGAATCCATCACATTGAGAATTGTTCCATAAATGAGCGAATTCGGCACAAATAGGCACTTTGCCAACGTTTGCATATTCAGCAAAAATTGTTATTTTTGTACAGTTTGGGGAATTCTACTCACAGTTCGCATAATTATCTTGACCACTCTACATTTATGCACCACTTTGCATCGATTCGCTCTGAGTTCATCGCCATTTAAGGGATTCAACATGTGCTGAAGTGACAATTTGCCAGTTTATACCAGTGTGAATACGCAGATTTGATTTCACTACCAATAAGGCAGCAAATTTGGGAGCTTTGGAGTTAAAGGAGTTCATGCATATTACCAGTATGTAATCATTACTCTAGAAATAGATAGTTATGCTGTCTACTCTAAGCAGATCTATACGAAGATGAAGATAATTTGCATCAATATTCCTATTTATGATAAATTAACTACAATACACACCACTGATACCATTTGACTGACTAAGCTTGAAAATCACATTGTGGTAGTTCTCTTTATTGCAGCATGAATACTCTTAATAATGAATATGTTGAGCTGAATACAAAATGCAATAAACAAACTGGACAAATTTATTTGGCTATGAAAATGTACAATGTCTGTGCTAATGTATAGACAGCAATGTAGGAAATACTTCCAAAAATACTTGAATCAGGATTCAAGCTGCTCACAGCACTTTTGGATGAATCCTACCATTGTGAAGTACCTCACCCCTGTAATTTTTCAGGTAAACTCTGCCCTTTATTTTGTATAAGTTTAAACCAGGGGTCCCCAAACTTTTTACACAGGAGGGCAGTTCACTGTCCCTCAGATCGTTGGAGAGCCGGACTATAAAAAAAAACCTATGAAAATCCCTATGCACACCGTAATTGCGACGGGGGCCGGGTAAATGGCCTCGGAGCCGAATGTGGCCCTCGGGCCGTAGTTTGGGGACCCCTGGTTTAAACTCAAGGAGTGCTGAAAATCAAGACCATTCCACCAGAAAAATGAACAACCAGGATGTCTCGTACCACAATATGTCTTCAGAAAGTTAACCCGTCATAGTCCCACAATTTTAACAACTGCAACATTTACTATCCACCATCAGTGCATCATACGCTCGTGTGATAAGAAAAATCGCAGTGCCGATCTACTCTATGGAACTTACCTTGTCCGGACAGACGAGTGTATCGCGTGTGCGAACGCCGGCCATCGCATTTTCCCAGCGTACGGCCAGGAACAAGGTAAGTTCTATGGGCAGAGCGTTTTGAAGCTGGGTTCCATGAACGTATGATGTGCTGTGCATCATACGCTCGTGTGAATCCAGCCTAAATAGGTAAGGAAAGCTTTACTGCCATCAACATAGGTCACAAAACAACAGGATACCTATTACCTCCGATACTATCTTTGGTACTAATCGATGGTTGGGAGGAGGAAAAAGCCTTGCAAGTGGACATATTTAAAGTAATCTCATGCTGTCACTACTGTTATCTAACTATAGAAGTCTAAAGACAATGAACTGCATTTTACCATAATTGAGTGTGCAAAGTCCTGTTTTAAAAATACATCCAACATTAAAAGGGTTATTTATGAAAGTTGGAAAGGTAGTGAAAAGGTTTGAATTAGCATCTATTCTCCACTCCTCCAACTCTGCTTATTCAAACTTTGCAATGTTGTGAATTCATGTCTAGTGTGGGTACTTACAACAATCATGGACATACAGAGCTCTTCGCACCACTTAATGTGGATATGCAAACATAATTCACTAGTTCATCAAGTGTCAGACTGCTTCAAAGTAGTGAATTCAGCAAGGCATACTGTGTTGAATTCGCCTGTTTGACTTTGGCAGATAAAAGTGGCTAATTAGGGGGTTGATGGTAGGTTTCCTGTTTGGCCTAAGGTGACCGTTCAAAAGTGACAATAAAAACTGCAACCAAGTAATAATATAAACTAGGAATATGGAGATGGTGACTTAGAAAGGGATGTATTATTCTCGTGATACAATTATTGGGACAAGGATGATGTCACTGCACATCACTCCACATTTATATGCATCCTACTACTGTTGGGCTGACTGCCGCACTATGCTAGAAACCGCGTCTGATGCTGTTTGCTTCTTTGGCAAGGGAATCCCCCACTTGTGAATAAGGAGAAGTGAATTTGCAAACTTTAGAGTGTAGGGACCCGAAGTGACACAAATTTCATTATGTGTATGTTGTGAAAATCAGTACTAAATTTGGAGAATAGTAACTATAATAATATTGTACACTGCTAAAACCTTTTTTATAAAACAAAGAATTGTTTCCACAAAACTCTGCCTTTTTTTACAAAGTATGTCATCTTGAATTATGGGAGAAATAATAGTTTTGCATACTGCAATAAATTTGTGCCACAAAATCCTGTTTTTTGTGTTACATAAGACCCCTTTTTTACCACAATACTATGTTTTACACTAAATATATTTTGCGCCTTAAAAATGCAATGTTTTGCACATTAGGGTAATTTCGTTGCACGGAAAGTTATTTGTTATAAGAATTTGTTTTTGTTCCATTATGTTATTCTGTGACAACACAATTACAATTTGTTACATTAAAATAATAGCCTGCACTTTTTTTGACACCCAACAATAATTTAGCAGTACAACATAATATTTTGAGCTCATAATTACGTAACTAATGGAAAAGAATTAAAACAATATTTTTTGACATAGCATTTATTAGAAAATTACTATTTGGTTCACAAAATGACTTGTGAACAAATAGATACCACATAATATTGGAAATGCACAATTGGACTTGTATGGTACATGTAATTATTAATAACCAAAAAAACTATGCTTCTCTTCTTTACAGTTATAAAAGAAAACAATTTTTGCATATCCTCTCTTTTTTTCTTTTGTAATGGAGTGTGAGAATTTTTAGTAAGTGAAAGAGTTAATTTCTAGGTGGTTATAACTTTAGTCTAGAAAAAAAAAAGCTTTACACATTTATCGGCAGACATATCCAGAAGGTTGTAATGCTCTTAACTAAACAAATGCCAAGGGCTAACAAGTTACAACTAAATCAGATTTGTAAAAACCCATTAATTTATATGAAGAAAGTCTTGTGTGTGAAGTGTCAAAATTGACAGCCATAAGAAGTATTTAACACAACAACTTGTGAAAAGTGTCATAACACTTAGAAAGTACTTCTTTCTGTGAACTAGACATAATTGAATTAAGCCTTAAATGTCTTAAAGGGATTCTGAGCACCAGAGTCCGGGACATGTTTTTTTACAGATTCCTTTAAATTGTATTTAAAACTGTGCATAAAAATTAGAATTTTTCAACCTGTATCCTTTTAACAAAGATCATCCTTTTCATCATTAGATTTCTTTTTTGGTTTTACCCTAGTGTTTATTTTCACCATTTAATTATTTATTTTCACCCTGTTCACTAGCGTATCCATTTACTTTTTTCACTGTTTTCACCATCAAATTGTTTTTCCTGTACTTCATGTGTTCATAAATTACCCCCAAGACACAATGATATCATGTCACAATAATAAGATGGAATTGCTCTTCCATTAGACCTAACAGTATCGTCATTACAGTTCATAATTCATATTTTGTTATAGTGCTATTGTGACACCATCTGCGCCTGACTTATATATATAAAATTTTGACTGCTCAACTATGCTCAGCTTTGCAGAAATACTGGAATGTGTTATTAATATTGTTCAGCCCTGTCTGCAGGTGAAAGAATATGTGGGAAGTGTTGTGTACAGTAATCATTGTCTGGACATTTTCTTGTTCTCTGTGATGATCTGGGGACAATATTTAAAGTGACTTTTCAATTAATCAGAGGCTATCTGAGCCTATGGTTTTATCTGTTTGCTGGGAGTAGGGAAAGTCTTGCCAATGCAGAGAATTTTATCTTATTCCGTCAAAAAGAACACAGAAATCAATTTTTACCAGTCTGAGTTACGGCTGGGAATCCATTCCTTTTAGGTCAGCCAGAGAATTAATCTATTGAGCAGCTCCACAAATCTGCTGACATCTCAGCATTTTGAGAACACTCATTTTTTTTCTCCCTTTTTCCCCTGAAATTCTGGCCAAAGGAAAAGCATTTGCAGTGGTTTAATCTCTTTCTGAGGCCATTCTTACGTGCATGATGTGTAACGACTCCATAGCTATTTAATATACCAAAGACACTAAAGGAAACCAGCATTATTGATCTACAGCTCAGTATCTATTTTCTCTCATTGTCAGTGTTACTGTTTATTCTTAACATAAATATTTCACTGGATCACATTTTCTTGGTTTTAACATAGCCAAATCTTGCTTGTTTAATTTTCTCCCTTAATGATTTACCTTATGAAGAATTCTAGGGGACTTTGACAAAATCCAGACTCTAACTCTGCTGGAGGAGTAAAGTTCTTCAGTAAATCAGTTTATGTGACTCAAAAATGCTGCAAATTTTATAAAGCACGAAATAATTAAAAAGTGCGAAAGTAAAAGTCGTCTGCTTAAACTTCATTGAGGACAGTTCTGATTATTGAAACCATTCTAGTTCACTTGATCAAAACTGCCTGTAACTATTGCAATGACTTTTTTTCTGAAAAAATAACCCAGCGAATATATAACATAGTTTTGTTAAAAACAAACAGAGAAATTCATCAACAAGCGCAAAGGACTTGTAACCTATAGTAACCAATCAGAGGTTGTCTTTTATTATTCTTGCTTCCTTATAACAGAGAATGCTGACTGCTGATTGGTTGTTATGGGTTACTAGATCTCTGTAAACAATTGCCCCATTGATGAATTCCCCTAATTATGTCTAATATATATCAACTACTGCCACTATGGGTCACTAACTTAGTTATTAAAAAAAGAAAAGTATTATTTATTTGTAAGCATAAGATGGTGTTGGCCCTGTCACTTAGTCACAGTCCAAAATGGTTTCTCATTGAAAAAATATATTGATATTGATTTGTAATGGAAGGGATCCTCATAGAAAACCATTGCAAAGTGTGCCCCTGTAAACCAATGGATATTTATTGATAATTTATTTCAGTGGGGAAACATTTATAAATCAGGTGAATCAAAAAGTATAGGGGAATAAAAAATGACAGTGAAACTAATCAATGTGGTCAAAATAGTGTTAGTAAATATGCCTCATAGTGTACTATCTTGGAATGACTTGGTAGGGCCAAGTAAATAGTCCTAAATGCAGAAGAAGAGGTTGAAGTTTTTTTGGAGATGATAATGATTATCCTATTTCTTTCAGACTTAAGTATTTATACATTTCAACTGGTATTTTTTGGGCAGTCTACAATGCCCTAAGCCAGCGGTCGGCATTGTGCGGCTCGCAAGCCACATGCGGTTCTTCAGCCGACGCGCTGAGGCTCGCGGCGCCTCTCCATAATCCGCCCTGCACCTCGTAGCCCCACCCGTGACTGCCAACGCTCCTTCTGATTGGATGTCAGCGGGTCATGGGATCGGGAGCATGCGCTCCTACCCCTTTGCGGCTCCACAGTGATCAGTCGGCGGTGGAGGAGGGAGCGAAATGGCTCCCTCCTCCTCTAAGGTTGCCGATCACTGCCCTAAGCTTACATTAGTTTCTGACTATGTCTATAGACATTTTTCACTTACCTAACCCATCTTGAACAAATCTCAAAACAGAACTAACTTGTAAATTATACAGTAATTTGCTCATTTTTGCAGTTGTTTCAAAATAACTGAGTAGGTAAGATGCAACTGAAAATATCTATTTCCAATTGTATATACATACTTCAATAAACTATAGACCAGCTGCAGCAAGAGATGAATACTTAAACAATACAAGCTTTTAACTGAATATATTAAATGCTAAAAACTAAATGTGATGTGTTTTTTGTGAATGGCTTCAAATAGCATCTGGAACATACATGAGGTAGAGAAAGCCACTAGATTTTTTTATGGATAAGCCCAGAGTCTATCATTTATTCAGGTCTGCACAGAACTGTCAATGTTTGGCATATTCATAGGCTTTATAAAATGCAACATTTTAGGTGGATCAAATCAATAACTCAGTGACAGTAATTTAGATATACATTTTCTGTTCTGCCCTGCTTGGCATTAACAGAAGTAACCTTTCTGTCTTTAGAGACTACTAGCCAACCACATTTAAATAGCATCTCCTCTCTTAAAAAAGAATCTACATCACAGAAATGGTATCTTATTTTAAAGGGACCCTAAACCCTGGACGGCATATCTTTTGTTTTTGTAGTGCTTGGCGTGCACATTTAATTAACCTAAATCTCCTGTTTCTCTCTTGCCAATAGTTTCTAAACTTCTGGAATATCTGATCTCCACCCACCTTACTAACTCACTAACTTATTAAGCACTTCTCCCATGTCTATAATGTAATGGTATTGTTAAATTGTGGTGCTTTATGAATGGTAGTTAGTGCTGCTGCCTTGCAGGGCTGGGTTTTGGGTTCAATTCCACGCTAGACTTCATCTACATGAAACTCATAGAGAGCTCTCCCCGTACCTACACGGGTTTCTTCCAGGGGCTCCGGTTTCCTCCCATAATCCAAAAAAACAAACTAAATAGATCAATTGAAGCTCTATTAAACTGGCTATAGTGTGTGTGTGTATGTGTGTGTGTGTGTGTGTGTGTGAGACTGAACAGGGAACTAGATTGTAAGCACCCAGGGGGATCAGTGACTGAAGTGAATGATGAATCTCTGCAAAGAGCTGTGCTATATAAATAAATACAATACAATACAATATATACATGCATACCCCCGAGATTTATGGTTTTGTCACTGAGTTTTAGGATCTCTTGTTACAGTGTTTTCAGCCATTGTTACCACCACACAGTTTCGGCTTGGACACATGTTAATTAACAATTTGGGTTTGCTTCTCCTTTAACTTCCCTCATTTTATTGCTGTACTTCTTTCCACCTCCTTGTGTTCTTTTGCTGAAGATCCATCTCAGTTTTTTGATCTGCCAGTTCCATTTCAGGAATAGGGAGGGGGGTTTTGAAGGTGAGGGTAATGTCATGAGTGGCGCTGCTCTCTATGAGCGCCATTCATGCCTGCCAACTGTATAATGCTAGGCAGCGCTAGGTAAGCACTATAGCCAGAGCTTCCAAGTTGGGGAGCCAATCTGGAGCTACTGACATCATGCATGACATCAGTGGCGCCAAATTCAAAAGGCAGAGCACTGCTTTCAGCAGTGTGCTAGTGGCTATGTCAGTCCTGGCTGGTTTAAGACTTCTGCTATGTTCTTTTATGTTTCTGCATGTCTCCAGTACCTTCACTTCGTTACAGCTTCTTCAGTAGCATGAGTTCAGCCTTTTGAGTGTCAACTCTGCATTCCAGAATATCTACAAGGAATATCTTCATGATCTTCAGGTCTGTTTCCAGTATTGTTCCTGTCTGGCTGTTTCTGTTGTTTAAAGGTATGCTACACTCCAAGTGATCTAGCGAGTTGTAGTTCTGCAGTTCCTGTTCTGTTAGAAGTCTCTGCAGGTGTTACAGACAGCTGCCACCAGTGGGGAGTTAACAAGAGGGCTGCAACCTGGGAGTTTCCTTGCTGCAAAGGTCATACCCCCTTGCAGGGATTTAAAGGTGAAGAACAAGGGGCTCCTTAGACTCCGTGCCTCTGCGTTATCCAATGCCAGCCCCACTGTGGTAAAAGAATCCATTACCGTCCTGTTTCTGCACCTTGTCAGTACACCTTAATGCCTCCAGCGGTGTACTCCAGCAGTGTACCACCTTGCACCTGTTTCTGTCTTCAGTACACCTCAGTGCCTCTAGAGGCGTAACAGGCTCTGGTTGTTCCAGTTCCTCAAGTGGCATCCAGTCCCATAGTACCCTGTTTCTGTGTTTCCCTGCCCTTCACTACATCTCTGTGAAGAATCTTGTAATGTCATAATTTAACTCGGAGAGAACACATGACAAACTTGCTACAACCCAAGTTTGTGCTCTTCTTGTTTCTGGTATATTCTGGGATCCAGGGCACAGAAATTATTGTATCTTTTTATGAGATATAATCATGGCATCTGCTTAAAGACTGAACATCTTGCTTATATTCCACAGTGCAGGTTGCAACAATCTAACAGTTTTTGAAATGTTACAAAAACTGTGCTCTAGGTCAGGGGTCCCCAAATGCTGGGCCACAGACCACTACCGATCTGTGGGCCCCTTGGCACTGGGATGCCTGATGGTGATGCGCACACACTAAGTGTGCCACCGTCATGCGGCCGTCAGCGTGCATTGACAACCGCCCACTGTCCCACCGGTCCGTCAAACCTTTTCTAGGTCGGCGAACCGGTCCCCAATCCAGAAAAGGTTGGGGACCGCTGCTCTAGGTGAAAGATTCTATGAAAGGGATATTAGCAAAATAAAGAGGGTGGGGATTTTGTGCTTTTGAGTGGGTACAAACAGTACTGCTGTAGTGGGTCCAGCCACATGGAGTAAATTTTTTCTGTGACTTAATACAAAGTCCTGTATTTGCCACAAAACATTACCCTGCAAGAATTTGTGGCAGTTCATCTTTAAGATCAGTTAGGGGAACAGGTGTCTTAAAAAAAAGGACACATGGGGCGAAATTTATTAAAATCGAAAATGCCATTTTCGATTGAAATAATTCGAAAATGGCACTTTCGATTTACTAATTTCGAGTTTCATTCGAAATT
>JAKJJM010014196.1:0-13524 GCA_021901965.1 Pipa carvalhoi | reverse complement strand
GCTATCCATTGTGGGATACTGGACACTGCTATCCAGCGTGGGATACCGGGTGCTGCTATCCATTGTGGGATACTGGACACTGCTATCCAGCGTGGGATACCGGGCGCTGCTATCCATTGTGGGATACCGGGCAGAGGACAGGTTCAGGGAGACATCCTATTGCCTCTTGGGAATGAGTGAAACACACAAACATCCAATCCCAGGAGCCCAAAGGAAGGACAGACTTGCTGATGGTGATATTTTATTTCCAATCAAGGACCAATAACATCAGAAAACCTCACTTTGGATTGACATGACAGTTATTCCTGTTTTAGTACTGGTAAAAATGCAATCTTTAAAGTAGAATCCCTGATTTTTATTGCATTATTTTGTTTTTACTCTTTGCTGTTTGTGGCCGTGTTGTATATGTGAAGTAAACAAATTACCAAAATGTTCTGTTGGCTTCTATGGAACTTTAGATTTTACATATGTATACTTAAAAATATATATATATGTTATAAAAAGATGCAGATAAGAAAGGCTTGTAATGTGCATAGTATGACCAGCTCACATGATTTCTAAATACAAGTGACTGTAACTTTTAATACTAAAGTTAAAACCTTTCCCCCACATTTTACTATGTTACACAAAACCCTGCCAGAATCGGAGGATCGTTGTAGAGGTTTAAACATGCAAATGATTTACATCGTTTCTACAGTTTTTACTCATTCAGAAGGAGACCACATCATTGCATGTGAAGGTTTCTTAGCAAAGTGACTATTTATGGATGTATTAAAGTGAACTTGCACATATGGTTGTCTCCCTCATTCATTAAAAGCTTTTATAAATGTCAATAAGTTGCATTTTTCTTAAGCGACTTTCCTATACAATGACTTCCAACTAAAAATACACATAATGATTGGGATAAGTGGGCAAGTCATTTAGATGCATGGTTTTAACACAGAACATGGATTTTACAGGTCTGTTTCTCTGCCACGCAGCAGTACCCTACAATTACATTGCACATGCCTGTTATTAGTGGGAGAGAACAATCATTTTACGTTGCTCTTGAATAAAGCTCCTCTTACAGCTCTGAGTTTTTTTAAATTATTAGCCAATCGTAAGGTTTTTTTTCCTCCTTATGAAAGGATGAACAGTAGTTTGCAATGAAACCAATGTATTCTTTTATGGCTGTATACTTATAAAACTATGCTTGGTTTAGGGGGGTCATGGGTACTTTTTCGCTCCGGTACAATCAGCTAAGCAGTAGATTATAGCATGCAGCTGATACAGCCTGTTAGCAGCACCAAAGTTCATGGAGTTAGGTCTGTTATACCCTTCACTGTTAGTCACGTGTCTACTCATTTATAAGTTCTCATGTTAGATTACTATACTCTAGGAAAGGGGTGGGCAATTAATTTTCGCATGAGGGACACATGAGAAACTGGAATTGGGTTAGAGGGCCAGAGTAATATAGTTAACTTGCTGGTACCTATGGCAATTGGCCACGCCCCTCTATTTTTGCAGACTCACGCGAGCCGATCAGAGTTAGAGGGCCGCACAATTCCCAGGTCTGCTCTAGGAGGAAAGTATGGGTAGTATTTGATCCACCAATGAGCATTAGTAGGTGCTAGGACCCCTGATGGTCTCAAGGCCTTATCCAGTTATCTAGTGCAAGGACTTAAGTGTAGAATGCAGGGATGAGTGATGTACAGTTTTTGGAAGAATGTGTGAATGTAGAGCTGTGTTCATCGTTATGGAAGGGTGCTTAGGGGCCCTGGTCAATTGTTCTTTTTGCATGCTTTTTTTCCCCACAATAAACAAATATTTACATGAAATTAAACATTTGAATTAATTTTTTTTTTTTGCTTTTTTTTATGCATTATTATTATCCTGCTGTCTCCTGGAAACCGCAAACCCATGCCAAACAGTTGGAAATGTTCCCTCCCTTTTCATGGTATAAAATCATAGTGTTTGGGTTTTAACCAAATGCTGTTTTTTGTTGTCTGTTAAAAGATAGAGCATACTCTTATTTTAGGTGCCATTTTTTAACTGCTTCATCAATTATTCTGTTGAAAATGTTGGCAATTCAAGAGGAAATGGAAGCAAAAGGAAATAAAACTAAAATAACCATAAAGAGGAAAAATATTTTTGTTGTAAATATTCATAACAAAAAATATTTTTTTGCCTTTAGTTGCCCTTTACTAGTTCTGGCCATCTCCAGCCTCTAAGCAACACCACTGTTTCCTACCCCTAAATAAAATACAGAATTCTGGGAGGTAATAAGGAAGGTTATGTGAGACAAACATAGGAACAATGGCTCCACAGAAACAGCAAAATCTGCACCAGGGCTTCCCAGTGCCCCATCCTTTCTCAAAAACCCATTCGCCAGGAACATATGGATAACAGGGCTGCAGAACCCCCAGACAACTCTCAGAACGTGGCCTCAGTTCCCTACATGACAACTACAACCACTCAAGAACATAATAACTATGTACAACACTGCCTGTATCTCCTTTAGTCACAGCCACACTAGTATTTGGAGTGTGCTGCGTTCCAGACATGTAGTGTGGCTACACACCTGCGATTTCTAATAAAAACTAATGGGCCAGCAGAAAGGAGAGAAGAAGGAGGGGAACGCTGTGCTTTTACCATCACTAGCGCGAGCCTAATAAAAGCCTGGCAAGTCAATTCTTGGGATTTGTAAGTTAAGCAAGATCAAAGGAACAGTAACACCAAAATTGAAAATGCCTCAAATGTAGTTATAGTTACTATATATTAAATCTGTGCTTCCAAAAATTCTAAATTGTGTCTAAAATATGTGGTAAGCTATTTAGCAGAATTTTCCTGAATGTGTATTGTCTAACGCGCCATAGAAAACAATGGAACTGGCTGAGGTATATTTAATCACGAGAAATGTTTATTTCTTCATTTTTCTATTGGTAAAATTCAAAGTTATAATAGACACAAAAAAGTTAGTTGTGACATATATAATGGCAGTGGTATTCTAGTGTGTCCTGCTGAGCATGCTGGGGGATTACAGATTGCAGTCTAACATCATTCTGCACAGTGCTGAACTTTGTTCCACGTAATTTTTATTCTTATCTTATTGCTTTGTCTTTTTATTTCCTATTGGCAAATTATATGCCTCAGGATCATTTTTGACAAAAATAACTCTCCAAATTTACTCGGGTACTTATGTAAGGTGATGGTAGTGAATACTAATTAGGATTGTGTGTCCAGGAAACATGTAGTAAGGTTTTCAGATTCATAGAAAATCCTTTAGCCCCCATTAGACCTAATTCACATTATTGACTTGCTCTGACATTATTCTCTATGAAAATCCCATTCCTAGACAGGGTGGGTTAAATAAGCCACACAGGGCAGCAGCTAAAGTAGCAGCCCTCTCAACTAGCTGCCTGCCCAAATCCTTAAGCCTCCAATTGCTCAACAGCTTCCCACCCTCCTCCTCAACCCCCACCTGCCCACCAGCTGCTCGTCTACCTCTTTCACTCCTTCCAACCCATTGAAGTGGTTCTGGAGATTTCTCGCTTCACCCACCCCTCAAATGGGGCTGCTTACACATTGACATTATGCAATTCATCTTGCAGCATCCATCAGATCTGTAACGTCCTGCAACTTTGTTGCAATCCTACTGGATTGTTAGACACTTTCATCTCCATCCCTACAGAGTCACAAAAGAAGTTGAATATTAACTTCAATGTGAAACCACATCCTATTATTATCATAAACATCAGTCACATTACATCAGTCACATGATATGATCCAAGGTATGCAATAGTCTGAAAGGGGCGTTAAAGGTCATTTGCCCATCTTTCCTACCAGCTTATTTACTTCTCTACTCATCAATTCACTTTATTAAAGGAGGATGTTGACATTAAGCAATGTTATCATTTTGAAGTGTTTATTTTGAAATAACCCTATTTGATTTCTGGCACATCTATAAAAATCAATGTACTATATTTTGTGATCAAAGATATGCAGTTTTCATAAAACTGTCATTTAAACGTACAGAGTGGTCCAAAAGTACAGAGACTTGAATAAATGGAAAATGGTGGTTGGGTCTGCCATCCTATGTCTGGCTTTCAAAATGACTGCCATATTGCACCCTGCCCCACACAGATTTGCCCCCATACCCTTAGCAACATGCCATACACAGGATGGCATTGACAAAATGTGCTAAGGTTTTGCAGTTGTTTTTATTTATTTATTACTTGCCAATCTGTAGACTTGTGGAAGACCTCAGTAGATAGGCACATATACTCAGAGACATCTCTGCCTCTTCTCATCATCTCTTTAAATTTCCCATCTCAGTACAACACCAATAAAACCAACAAAAAATACACAAATGAAGAAGCTGTAAGGATTTTTCCAGCAAAACCACCGCAATCAAATTGTTTTGAACTTACCATTGCTTTCAGCAGCTAAACCGCATGAACGTTTCCTGTGTGTCTCAAGGTGTGCAGTTTGGGGGTCATTCTCTGGGTTTGGTGCTAACTTTATTTTTTTTATAAATGTATTTATTACTACAAGGTTGTGGTGTTCAGTTAAATTAAGTATCACAATAATGATAATTTTATGCTGCTGCAGCATAGCTTGTTTTGTCCAAACAACAAGACAAACATAGTGAGTTAATTAACACCTTTTAAGTTATATGTGCCTGTTGTTTATTTTGTACATTGTTAGCTTTACTTAAAACCCTTTTCATATTGTTATTCACTGTTGCGCAAAGTGTGCCGGTTTTAAAGCATCAATATTTTTCAATAGCAATATTTTTTGATATTGCCATTTTTTTTCAATCCTATAAAGATCAATCACATCGAAAACTACAGCAAACAATCTCTTCCATTTTACACCTGTAACCTTGACCTATTAACCCTGAAAATTCCATATGCTAACATCTGATTGGCCTTTGCTTTATGTCTAGTCAATTAGCTGCAGGTTCATCTAACATTCTAATCAGTGCAGTTGTTTATAACATTTAAGATGGAAGCTACCGAGTAAGGCTTATATCCCAGGCAGATTTTTTATATTCTTACATCATGAGGGTTATTAAGTAAAGAGAGAATTTGACTGTCAAAATGAATTCTCATCACTTCGGGTGGCTACGCCCTGATTCCTTACTCCTTATTGACTAAACAGTAGATTCACATAGTAAAGTCGCAACAGCATCAGTAGCCGTCTGTTGTGTAGTGTGCGACCGTTAGCTGGCGAATTCGCCACATCGCAGAGTTTGCTGAATACCTGAGTATGGGGAAGTGAGAAATTGATACGAGACAATTCGGACTTTAGTCAATAATCCCGTTGTGTTTATAAATGTGGTTAATCCAGTGTAGCATTGTATTTTTTCATACTAAGTTAGGGTGGTATAGTGCTCCTTTAACATGATACTCCCATTTATTCTTTTTTTCCATAGGAATTTTATGTGTCTGTATCCGACGACACAAGAACAATGCCTGCCCTAAAGGAACAGCTCCCTGACCTAGAACGCACTGTAAAGCAAATGTAAGGAGTGGGTATTTTCTTGATTGCTGCTTATATTAATCAAACAGTCCAGCTGTTTATCCAAGCAGTATGTGGGATAGGAAACTGACATCGACATGCTTTTGGGTCATACTTGCCAATGGCCCTTGACTGAATATCTACATTGGGTTGTTTTTTCAATGCATGATTGGCTTCCTAGCGGGTTTTCAAGTATTCTCTGCATAATGCAAAAAGTTCAGAATGGAGATATCACAGTGAGCATCAGCTGGTTTATTCATAAACGTTTGCATTTTATCTGCATATCATATCTTGTATATGACTTACTATCACAAAGCCATGTAATTAAATACAAGCTATTTCTCTGCTAAGATCAGAAAAAAAAGATCAAAATTGCCTAATGTGCTTTTGATACCCTGTGGCAAACAAATGCGTCCTTGTAAGAGTAGAAGCTTGAAGTACATATTCCTATTTGGCTATGCAAATAATGTCATTTGAACTCGAATGTGCAATCAAAATTACTTACCAAAAGTCTCTAGCGGCCCTCTGGTTACTCTGCTAAAATGTTGCCCAAACGAGCGGCTTCTGCAGACTTCCACAGCGTGAAACTTCATAAGAACTCAAATGAATATTGTTCTCACTGATTTTTACAATTACTTTATTGAAGTAACAGCGCTGAAATAATTCAAGTGTTTCTTTTTTTTTTCCCCAACGGCTCAGATTTGCAGAAAATAAGAGACTCATTATGTAATGAATTCAAGATCGTTCCTTAACATTTTCAAAGCTAGTAGTAATTTCTACTTTTGTTCGAACATGTAGATTATTGATGAAGCTAAACTAAAGCAATGGTTTACTGTAAGGGAGATATTTTAGAGAAGAACAGGTGTGACTGGTCTGTGTTTGCATTCATTTTATCTTCATCCAGAAAATAGCAAATGCAGATGTTATCATAGAAAATGCTCTTCATTCTGTGTGGTTATGGACACACTTCAATATGAGTTTACCTTGAAGATACAATTCACACAAGTTTGTAAAGCAGTTGTATTCTGTTGGCTGAATGTGACAGACAGCATATTTAATTTTCTGTGTAGGGATTTTGCTTCAATTAAAGAATAAAATTGCCTGATCGGAGGGTAAAAAAGGTGCAATTACAATAAAACTTTGATCATTAAAATGTTTTATACTTAAATTTTTTACTGCATCCCCCCTCTAAGAGCTATGGCACATGGGATCACAGTGATCAAACACCCCTATAATATGCCATGCAGCCCCTGAATTTATGCTATGTTTGATTCACTGAGGATAGATTAAAAAATAGGTGTGACTGAGTCACTTGTACATTTGCATATATATTATTTAAACTATTTAATGTTGATCAGGCACATATTGAAAGAAGAACTAAGGTACCTTAACCATAAATGACAAGCTGAAGCTAGAGCATCCTGAGCTGCTATACTGTAACTTATAGAACTGCTGATGCTAGTATTTCATGACCGCCATATTGGATCCACATTAATTTACTAATGAACCTTGACACATCCACCACACATACTGTTTGATGGGTCAGGGAATGTCACATGGTACATTAAACTGTGAATATCCAAGAGGCACGGGTTGCATTCGTGCAAGTTATGTAGCAAGACTACACATTTATTATCATTTTTAGGTGCAGAGACCTTTTATCGAGGTGCAAATGATTTAATAAAGGGTCTCTACACCTGAAACATGTAACGGCACTTATAATAAATGTGTAGCCTTGCTAAATAACTTGCACAAATGCACCTCTTATGATTACGTGAGGAACAGGTCATGTGGCAAAATGGTGCAAAAGGATATCTAGTGTTGTTTGCATGCCTCATGGATATTCTTCACCTAATGGTATTATTCACTCAGTGCTGGCATTCACACTATAAGTAGTCAGTGCCCAGAACAACAGCTTTCTCAGCAGGGGGTGGAGCTCAAATGCTACACAAGCTGCCATGTACTTGTAAATAAAACTAATCCATGTAGAAGAAGCAGAATAAACATTATTTGGAAGGGAAAGACTGTGGGTTTATTGACCTGCTAGCATGGAGGCTAAATGAACAAATGTGATTTATGTTTCTATGTATTAGGAGACTTTTGTTCTTTAAGAACATACGTAAGGCTTTATAAAAAAGCTCATATAAGTCTTGTCAATTTCCTCAGCATTGTTACAATACATTACGAACTACATATTTAACAAAACTGTTAAAGAAGCAGTTTTGGCTCCAACAGTTACTTGCTTGTCTATTTGTCATTGTTAGAAAAATGTTTTTTTCAGTATATATTATTTATTAATTGAGCCTTTTCAATTTATAACCACTTTCTTCCTTTTTAGTAGTTCATCTTGGAATCTTAATTTCAGGACTTGATTGAAAGGTTTGAGAATTCTGATTAACCTATCAGAAGCTTGCAGGTGTGCAGTCTCACAGCGCTGCTGCTCATCTGCTTTTTTCTGTTCTTTCAGAATTCTCAAACATGGGGATCAATTCAGTGGCATAAGATTTCTCACTGATCAGATGAAGAGGAAGGTGGGGAGAGAGAGAAGGGGTTCTGTAAGAGAGTGAATAAAATAAAAACCACTGGAAGAAAGTAAATAATTTATATTGCAAAATGAATTAATTTCACACTCAGGGCCTGATTGACTAAAGAGTGAATTCACCTGTTGATTTCACCACGCTTCAATCTGAGTCGTTGTGTAGTCAATCAAACAGAAGTAGAATCCCTGCCATAAACACCCTAATTCACCACACTGATGTGGCACAGTCAAATGGTGAATTTGGAGCAGTACACCTACTCAAACTCATTCCTTTGACAGCCCCCGTCGCTTAGTCAGTAGTCAAATTACCTGTGCACGTGCACACAATGTGATGTGAAGAACTCCATAAGATCGCGACTATTGTAGTTGCCTGAATTGGTTGCGTATTCACCACATGGCAGAGTTTGCTCAATAAGTGAACATGGGGAAATAGTGAATAGATGCAAATTCAAAGCTTTATGCAACTATTCAGCCTTTAGTCAATATGGACCATAGATGGACAAATAACTGTTGTTGACTGGATTGTTCCTTTAAAGAACATATTACCAGTATTATTTACTAATAAGCTCACCAGGCTGTACCTACTAGCTATTAAGGGTTGTACAACGCAAGTACAATAGAAATTATTTTTAGTGAATTTTTTTATTTTGTGAATGTGTGTAGGAATTTTTTCTCCGTTCCTATATTGTAAACTTGATTTCTCTAACATTTGTTTTTTTTTTACAGATCAGAGGATGCCAAGGGGCAACAAAAGAAGGTGAATAAAGCTTGTCAATCCATTAAAGTGATTGTTTCTTGATTTGGAATGGAAACTGGTAGAAACGTTATTGGCCTGCAGACAAATCTCTCTGGTTATGGCCCAAATCTAAACCTGTACCATGTAGCACTTACATACAGGGAAGGAAGGGAACCCCCAAAGGGATGAGAGTTAAGTGGCAGTGGAGAGTACTAGCAGGGTCAATGAGAGAGTGAAATAGATAAAGAAGGTAATCCCATATTAGAGTGTGGGGCAGTGCAACCCAAATAACACTATTCATTTATTTTGTAAAAGACACATACAGTAGGTGCGGAATCCTCACCTTCACGGAAAGCCACAAATCTAATGTCGCTTGAGATTCTCGTCTGTGAGCTCAGCTCATTTTAACATTCTAGTAAAAGTTGTTATCAGCTTCTTATTGGCTCTGAGAATCATATGATGTTGATTTTATATAGCATCAGCCAATTGCAATAAGCCTGACCTAAATGTTAACAGTAAGAGCTAAAGGCGTATATGGCAGTATGTCTCTTGTTCATCCCCTGCAGAGGCCAAACAGTGGTAGATAATAGTAGCCATAGGTTAGTATATAACCTGCAGCCATAGGTTTGTAACACAGTATCTGGTGAGTGTTTGGAGAGTACAAGCCATTTACAGCACATAGGATATTCTGCATTAAAATGATCTGTTGTTTAAAGGTCAATAGATATGAAATACAAATAATGATTATTCAACGGCATGAATAGTATGGCATATGTACAATAATGATTTCCTTTTAGGCAAAGAAAGGGCATAGGCTGGGGTGTCAAGAAGTTAATATATGCAATGATATGCTCCTCTGCTGGCAGTGAGAACAAAGCTAGAGTACTCAAGGTTAAAGGGAATTCTAATAAGCAGCAATTTATTTTATATGTATATATACATTTTTTAAATATAATTTGGATAAAAGGGTTTATTTCTTGTACTATCCCTCCCTATACTCTTTGCTCAATGTGCTTCCTGATTCTGACCTCTTTATTGAATACAATGAGAATGCTCAACACCAGGGACTCAGGAATGTGTCCAGGAGCTAGTTATTGTTTAGTTTAGTTAGTCTCAATTTGTATTACTATAACCAGCACAGATAAGCATTTTTGCATTATAGCAGCAGCTTTTGTGTTTGAATAAATGCACCAAAATGCAGTTCCTAGACGTTCTCTTCCAGTGCTGCTTGAGCAATTGCCCATGAGCCAACTCAACTTAGGGTATTTGGGATGGGAAAGCGCTAGAAAAAATCCCTTTTATCTTTAAAAAATCAGGGATTTTTGTTTTACTGAATGTATGAGTAATGTTCATTTTTCACTTCATGATAATTCTAGAGAAGTTTTAGGGAAAGTTTGTTCAAGTTCTAATCGTTAATTCTTCCAGTCTCCTGTTCTATAATCCACAGCACAAGGTACTTTTACGGCAGTTCAGCACCGGAGATGAAAGACTTCAAAAGCGGCAGCCAATACGAAGCTCCGATGAAAGTAGGTATCCATTTTGTTAAGGTTTCCTAGGGCTCGCTAGCTTATGCTGAAGGTCAACATTCACATGTAGTCCATATATAGCTTGGTGCTGGATGGAAGATCACCGAATTGGAAACTCTAGACCCATCCCTAGGATGGAGTCTCTGTTAGAGTAACAACTGGTCACATCTGTTAATAAAGGACCAGTAACACCAAAAAAGTAAAAACGCTCATTTTTATTAAATAATCCATTGTTTTCAATGGTGCTTTATATTATTCAGAAAGTACGTGCCAACAATTTTAAAGCTAAATATTATACTTTACAGACACAATTTAGAATTTTTGGAAGGCCAGGTTAACTAAATAGTAACTATAAATGCATTTAAATCACTTTCATATTTTGATACTCTTTAAAAATGTTATTAGAACTATTGATCTATCTGGGAACACTACTCTTTGGTATATCATACTGTGTTGCTGCTCACAGGAAGTGGTAACAACAGAGACAGCACTACTGCAGTGTTAAAGAGATAAGAGCTGGTCTGAAGAAGGGAAGGGGGTCTCCCAGCAGGACAGCGCCACCCTATCTGCAGCATAGACAGCACCCTAGGTGGCACCTAGCCCCAGCCCTGATGATAACTGCTCCTTCTAACTGCTTGTAGTTAGGGTTTGCGGCCCACTGGAGGTGGGCCAGTCTGACCCTTTATCACCCTAAATGTTATTTTAGGCACTTGACATACGCTATTTTACTTCAGCTACTGTATAACCATTTATTTTACCATCCTGCCCTCAGTGACTGGATAACTGTGACACAACTCATGCTGTATAATATAAAAAAACAAACATGCTGCACTGCAAATGGATACAAAGTATATGAACAGTAACAGACGTGCAGCAGTATATCGCATGTACATACTCATAACCACCATTGCTACAGAGAACAGGGGTAATACGCACATGTTGCAACACAAAAACAGAGAAAGTAACAAAAATAATACAGTATCTATAAAATTGATTAAACTTCCATTCACTGTGGGTTTCCTTAAAATGTTTTGATAATGGCTCTTTTAATTACCTTCTTACAAAAATCTGCATTTTAATTAAACTTTACCGCACACACAAAAAAAAAATCCCACAGAAATAACATTTCCTATAGTTTCTTCTGACTTTGTCTGCCTTTGTTATTCCACTGGGCACACCCAGCTGACCAGCTATTCCTGGACTAGACGTAGCTTAAGACAAATAGCAGCAGGTAAATTGGTTTGTCAAACCTTCTTTTTCAAATGACTGCAAACAATTTCCAAGCAGTCTTTATTGTCTGTGAACATTTTTCTGGGACTAAAGAAAGAATTAGTTCATGGCAAATAGAAAAATCAAGTCTGTCCAGTTCAACTTGTGGAAAAGGAACAGATATATTTCAAGATAAATAACGCTACCCACAAAGCTTTTCTGAAAGTAATGCTTTTGCCTAACAGGGCACAATGTAGACTTATACTAGTGATATCAGATGATACCATGCCTGCGGATTTTGTCAGTGTGCCTGCTAACTAACATAATTGAAACGCTTAGTAATTTCTGCTAATGTAAAATATACTGTGAAACAAATTTCTGCATTAAAGCACTGGTGAGATTAAAATAGCATCCCTTAGCTTTAAATACATTTATCCTATTGTTTACTATTAGAATATACACAAGAATACATTAAAGGTTTTCCCAGAGGCTGGAAGTCTTAGTATGTGAAATAAATATTATTTTTTATTCTAGTACAGTTATAGGTTATGGACCCAGGGGTACTATGAGATAGTTCTACTCTCAATACTTATGTTAATATACTGTTACTTTACATGCACAGTAATGAATGACAACTGAATTAAAGTGAATTCATTTGTAAATGTATAATTGCCGCCTTCCTTATGTGTTCATTGTTCCACAGTTTTGTTTAAGGTGTACTGCATAGATCATACCTACACTACCATCCGTGTACAGGTCGCTTCCTCAGTGAAAGAAGTACTCTCTGCTGTAGCTGATAAACTGGGCTCCGGAGACAGTCTAATACTTGTCAAGATCAGTTCTACAGGAGGTACTGTTTTGCTATCATTCTTTCCACACACAGAAAATAATTTAAAAACCAAGGTTAAACACATAAATTGCATCAGTTTTATAACAGCATTTGACATAATTTCAGTTGATTACAAACAACCTGCTGAGTAAATAGACCAAGCTGGGTGCAGGCAGCAGTTTTATTTTTTCTTGGAAGCAGAGACAGTGAAACCTTATAGGGTTTGAATGTAACCATTTCCTAAAATATTACCAAAGTGATCAGCTAGTACTGTGCTGGGAAACTATTCACTTAACAAAAATAGCACTCCATGGAGAGCTATGTCCTTTCCTTCAACTTCCCAAGCACAAAAACAACAGAAAAGCATTAAATATATCCAAACCTATAGAGCAGCGCTGATTAAGTCTGGTCTCCTGCACTGCACAGAGATGAAGTTTGGATGTGATTGTGATGGTTTATTGTATCTTTTTGTTTGATTCAAGGGATCAGAACTTGGTCAGTTTCCATCTTCAGATAACACATTATGACATAAAAATCTTTTGCTTCACAAAATGAAAAAAAAAATGATTACAGTCCTGTTCAATTTCCTCCAAGCAGTGCTCCAGTTATCTGATGTACTCACATGTTGGAGGCTGTAGTGAAAGGAGAAAATGCCAGCTTATTGGCAGCTGTTGGTGGTGTTAAATATCAGGAGGTTATCCTTATCAATATACACTAGTATGGCTACCTTTCCATGAAAAAATTAGATTGAAAAGTTTCAGTTGGTAAATATCGATTGAATAAAATCGCACGATATTTACCGCAAGATCTTGAGGGAATAAACTCGGAAAAGCAAAATCAGGCTTTTTCGAGTTTATTAAGTTTCACCCCTAGTCACAAACCATTCAACATTTGCATTTTCACCCTAATTTTCTAGAAATGCATCCAGGCAGCCCCCATATTTATATGTGGTTTTAATGAGAAGGAGGTCTTTATTATCCAAATTAATCCAGATAGATAAGGCCAGCAGATTAGAAGATCTGCATTCTTAATCCTTTACCGTAAAATGTTCAAAATGGGTGTTGGAACTCCATGTGTGTTTGATAAAAAATCCTAAAAAACAAGGAGCGCAGAAAAAGCACTAATAGTGCTTGTATCAGCCAGAAAATGAGAATAGCCCTTAGAAAGGAATGTCCCTTAGATA
>JAKJJM010014188.1:0-10465 GCA_021901965.1 Pipa carvalhoi | reverse complement strand
ACACACACACACACACACACACACACACACACACACACACACACACACACACACACTAGAGGCCAATTTAGTCAGGCTTCAATTAAAGTATGTAGTATGTTTTTGGATTGTGGAAGGAAACCGTATACAAGCACGAGGAGAACATACAAACTCCATGCAGATAAAGTCCAAAGTGGAAATGAATTCAAAACCCAGCGCTGCAAGACAGCAATGCTAACCACTGAGCCACCGCACTGCAAATAGGTTGTATATTATAAAGAAGAAAGTACCAGCTATGTAATTTAGGGAAATCCTGTGTAAATGTCTTTGGCTATATACATTATGGCCCTGGGACACCTTAGTGATTTATACCAACAGTGCTCATAAAAGGTGTACTCCGGCTACTAAATCAGCAGTAAAGTGCACCTATGATTTTTAATATTCTTTACTTTGAACATGAAATGTTGTTTCTGCTCATATTTATAAGAGCAGGTGAGCTTGTTCTTAAAGGGCGGTATTTAATAAAGTCGGAAAGACCGGTACCGGTCTTTCCGATTTTACTGCGGTCCCGATTTCCAGATTATGGAAATCAGGTACTTGTACCAAAAAAATCTGTAGCCATTTTAATTAATGGCTACGGATCGGTACAAGTACCCGATTTCCATATTATGGAAATCAAGAAACACCAATTTCCATAATATGGAAATCGGAACTGCAGTTAAGCCCGAAAAGACTCTGGTGGACTCTTTTCGGGATTAATAAATACCACCCCAAATGTCTATAAAATAATCTGATCAGTTTCCTTTAATGTGTAACCTGTATCCTAGTAATGGAGGAGCTTTCCACCTACAGCTGCACGGTTGAGAGCAGTAAGTGCACCTGCAGATTATGCACATAACATTTTTCTGAGCAAAAAAAAAAAACAAAGAAGTTTAAGCAAAAGATTCTTCACATAAAGTTGAATTTTTAAATTAAATGGGACTTCCACCTTATACAAGCAGCTGGAAAATATGCCCCCTTTCTGACATACCCTTCCATAAACAGGATTTGCAGCTGCCAGAACACTACATCGAGCATTTAGTCTTGCTTGTATTCCAGCTTTTGCTATTGTCACGCGACCCTGCTCCATTACTTCATGGATTGCAGTCCTGTCCATGTCTGACATTTTATCAAATTCATCAATGCAGACAACACCTCTGTCAGCGAGCACCATAGCACCAGCTTCCAAGCGCCTTTCACCTACAAAAATCAAAGTGAGCAGGTTTACAATTTGTCATATTACTATAGTATGTTTGAATGCCCTCTGCAGGTATGTAAAATGTGTCTTTCAGTAACAGGAAATTTATGATGAATTAACTATTTAGTTATCGTTCTATAAATTAATATATTGCACAAAATCTCTGCAATCACATCTTACCCCTTGTATGGGTGCCACGCTCATCACACAAGTGTACCAGAGCCCATGGGTCATGGTTTGAAAGGTTCGTTTAGGTGACTGAGAAAACTACCAAAGGTAACTAGTCAGGAAAAATTCTGGATCTCTTCTCTGGCGTTTCCCACTTTGCCATGATTTGTCATGGATGCTAACTTAAGCAGAAATATTGTCAGGATATTGCCTGTGCTTGGAAACACTATTTTGATCTCAAAAGTGCATCTATTCATGTGCGCACCAGCCACCTCACTGTAGAAGGTGTGGCAGTGATGAAAAGAAGAGGGGAACACCAGAAGAGAAGAGGATGCAGACCCCCCACAAACTAACAAATATTGCAGCTGAATTTGATTTCTTATGGCAGCTGTAGGACATAGAAATTGTTATACTCCATTTCCTACCAATATTGGGAATTTACAGTGTTTGATATCTCATATCTATCTAATTAGAGTGTTACACCCCAATGGTGTGGTAATACAACTCCAATAGGTGTCACTATTACAATATAGAAATATGATATGTATCTATGAATATAGCTGGGAGGAGTAAACCAAAGTCTATATAAAGCTCTGTTTTTAGTGGGTTGTGCTCTATGTTTATGTCCAGAGGTTGGAATGCCCGCACTAAGGGGTGATAGCAGCTCCTGAATCCTATTGCGAATTAGAGGGAATATATATGCTGAATGTATACATATTCTAAGTGATGTATGAAGATTTGTGCATATATGTAAATAAACCATTCCTGTTGTGTTGAAAGAATCTCTGGCGTCCTTTATTTGGAGGTGGTACAGGCACTACCCCCCCTGAGGTGACCTAGTGAGCTGAGGGTGAATTCCCCAAGTGGATGTATGTAACTTACAAGATAAGTCAAAATAGCATTTCACAGCTCTAATGGTTTCTCCTCCTATTATACGATTTGTGGGTTATCCTTCATTCAGTGCAAACATAGTATGCAGTGCTTTTACAGGGCACGTTAAAGCATTGTCATCAACTTATTAGTGCTCATTTGTGCAATCCCAATATAGTAATATTGTGTTCACTGTGTACAAAACCATGTAAGCCAATGCACACTACCTGCAAGAACAGATTATTAAGAAATCACAATCAAAATTGTGTAGATTTACCAGTTTCTTGATCAGTTGTTACTGCAGCTGTTAATCCCACTCCAGTAGACCCTCTACCAGTAGTAGGAATGGCTCGTGGAGCTGTGTGCAACACATACCGCAGAAGCTGAGACTTTGCAACTGAAGGGTCACCTAATAGTAGCAAAATAAAATATTTTCAAACACATTTTTTGTTCTAAGTAAATATTTTGGATACAAATTTTCATCTTTAAGTCCGCAGTCATCTCTTAATGGTCATTACAGAAAGTAATACTCTACCAGTTCTATGCAGCAAATTTTATACTGGGTTTAAAGGCCTCAGATATTCCCTAATGTGACAGCAGTTAAAGAAAGCTGTTGAGGCAACTGATGGGCTTTATTTCAAGAAAACATAGGTAACACCTTGCAGCATCCTAAAAGACAGTAGTCAAAGGGTTTCAGTAAAAGAATGGGAGCCAGGTACATTTAATGTACAGCCAATGGATATACATTTATAAAACACATTTAACATCAAAGGTCACTTAAGGCTTACAGATTTTTATGCAACAAATACTTTAACACAGAGGGAGTAGAATGCAGCTAGAATAGTGTGTTTAGTTGCAGCACTTATGTAGGTACAACCCTTCTGCTTCCTCTACTGGATTGTCTCAGATCATTCGCTGTATTCAAATTAACCACTCACGACAGTAAACTAAAGTGTACTGCTTTGTAAATACTCCAAGGCACTGAGTCTTACTAAACTCCTAACAGGGGTACCTGTTACCAATGCTTGGTAGGGACTCTCACCTCTAAGGTAAGCCAACGTTAGCTTCTATTTTGCCCTCAGAGATGGATTCTTTCCACCTCCCTGTGCTCTGCTTGTCTTTATCTAGTGGATGTCTAGTTTTGGCCCAAACATTGTACTCCAGTACTAGGATCCCAGGGCAAGGCAACCCCTCCAAGTGACAGCGCCATCAGACTATTCATAGGAAATGCACAGGGGAAAGAATGGTACAGCAACACCAAATTGGATGCCAGTGACTTTCCTGAATAGGCAACCTACATTAATGGGATTCTGATGCATTAAAAATCCATTAAAATTCTGTAATTGCAAACTGCAAAGATTTCAAACCAAGCAGTGTCATTTCCCCATTATGTACAAAGCTTACATACAGGGAATTAAAACTAAATACATTGTCCTACTGGTGTAAGTGGAGGGACAAGTAAAGTATTTTACAGGAACATGTTCCTTTGCAAAACTGTACATAACATTCAAAGACTTTACTTTGCTTGCTACGTGTATGATTGGTAGTCAACCCTAAACAACATATGCAAAGGGGAGTGTTATACATACAATACACACACAGGTACATGGTCCTAACACAGATGCCATGAAATATATCAAGTTTTAAACCAATATCCATTACCTATTAAGAGAACATTAATATCTCCTCTGATACGTGTCCCATTGTCTAGTACTTTCTCATTGCCTCCAAGCAGCATACACAATATGGCCTTCTTAATGTACTCATGGCCATGAATACTTGGGGCTAGTGATTTACTCAGATGTTCAAATATGTCCTGTAAAGAATGAATTAATGTAAGAATGGGCTTTTTAAAGATTAAGATTACAATTTTTAAGTATATTTCTTACTTTTGAACGTGCTTTACAAAACTTCTTGATTTTAGCTACATCATCTGCGGAAAACGTTGGAGTCATTTCTTTGCTCATAAGTTTAATATTATTGGCCAAAAGGATGGTTCTAAAAGATAAGAAAAATTACAAAAAGCCGTTTGAGAAAAGAAATGGAATATACTCATCAAAAGTATACAGATAACCTTCAACATCTCGAACTGCTAGGTCAGTAAAATTAATCTTTGGTGCAAAGCATTTAAAAAAAAAAAAAAGGAATATAAATTATTCCAAGCATTTTGGAAACTTGTAAACACACTAACTGAATATGGTTTGCCTATATTATATCAATTTTTATATATGTTTAGGTGAATTTAAGATGTGTTCCAGATGAACATCAAATGCATAATATAAACACCTGTTTGAACACATGCTTAGGGGATCCTGATTTAAGCCCAGCTAATGGCATTTTACAATAGTTTGTACAACATTTTCTAGTGAGTCACCTAAAGGCCAGTCACATTAATATTTTCATACTTGGAAACTGTCTGGCATATTTGCGGAGAACAAAAATTGTCCAGAAGTTTTGATGTTAACTGCGGCACAGGATTAGTAGGAAGATGCATGAAAAAAAAAAAGCAGTTAAAATTGGTAAAATCCTCATACCTGAAGGTACCAGATGTGAAACTACCTTGCTTGGATGGAAGACAGCGGTATATTCCTACAATCTGAACTCTGTCCCCAGGTTTACATTTATCCACTAGATCATCATCTGCAATGATCTCAACTGAACGGGGAAGCTGTCCAGCAGGTGCCTTTTCAGGCATTTCTTGAATACTTAAAGTTTGATGATCTCTGTAAGTGCTAAGCCCATATTCAGTTTCAAGTGGATTGTTATCCTCATCCTAAAAACAAAAAGCACATGTGATTTAAAAATACACCAAAAAGGAATGCTCAGCTTCTCTTGAGTTCTTCCATCTTGCTCACCTTTGTAGGATAGATAGCACTGGATGGAAATGCTTCCAATGATGTAAGGTCAGTGTATTTTCTTTCAATGGTTTTCTTTGTTGCTGGACAGTAATGTACACTGCACATTACTTTGGGCCTCACTAAAGAGCCTGTTAAAATAAAGCAGAGACTATGTACAGCAGTCACTCATGTGTCATCATTAAACCTCTGACTTATTCCGCCCAGGTTTCTTTGGCCTCTGCTGAACTTAATGTGAGTAAATCAGGTGCTCTGTTCTATCCAGAGATGTCAGAGTCGCTGACACATTCTGTGAAGACCTACTCCCAGGCTCAGTGGAGAAGGAGGTCAAAGAACCTTTCCTTAGATCTTCTTACAATGTTATGGACAGGTCTCACCCCTTTATATCTCCAGTACATGGCTTCCTCAAATTTGTTAAATTATTTATACTTCTAATTTTTAAAGAGAAATTGGTCAAGTGAAGCTGAATTAGCAGTTGTATATAGACACTCCAATATGTCTATACAAACATATTTGGCATTTGATACAGGAGTAGAACTACATTAGCAGGGGGTGGAGCATTAAACAGTATGTGTAGATAGGCAAGAATGAGCGAGGAATATGCCTGAAAAATTATCTGTTAAACATACAGTATTACTTTCAACCACAACTTCTAAACCTTTACGTTTATACACAATCCAGAGGAAGATTTTCACCTGAATATAATGAGTAAAGTAGAGCTAGTGCTGGTTAAAAGACCACCTTTACAGTGCGAGTATAGATAAGGGCATCCTGATGCAGTATCTCCTTACAGTCTAATGCTCTTACGCAACAGAGCACACCTTTGACATGATACAATAAATATGGAATTTGAATAGAGAAATCAGTGGCCCTAAAGAGCTGCTGAACCTCTCCCCTAACCTTTAATATGAATTTTTCCATGTAGGACAGTGGTTTACAGCCCTGCCTTCAATTCTCACCAATGATGTACGTTTTGTAGATATCCAAACGGCATCATAGGTTGGTTGTAAGAGGGGTACGAAATTTCAAGATATTTATCTGTGCTGCTGTGAAAATACCCACAAAACATGCACTATTGGTGAGGGCTGTGGACAGTTTTAAGAACCACTGATACCTAGCTGTAACACTTTCAAATTGATGAAACAATTTAAGTTGTGTATATATGGTATGGGCCCCAGCACAGCCCCTACCACATCCAGTCAGAATTTAGCATAAAATTACCTGTTTCCAGAAGTTTTTGGTAAGGTCTAGGCCATGGACCAGACAGCATCTGACTATATTTTGTTTATGCCCTTGATAGTGTCCTATGGCGGAGCACCATCAAATGTGCAATAAACCTTAACACACACACACATGAGAACTAAAGTCAAGAAACGTGTTTTGGCTAAAAATGTTCAACCTTGTGCAAAAAAACTGCAAAAAATAACCAAATATACAGTAGCCCTTTGAGACAAAGGATCCACCTTATGAAGTGGTCAGCTCAGTGGCTCCATATTTTTCTGTTCTGTGGGTACTGCACAAGCTCAGTGTGCGTTGTCTCCTGTAGGTGGGCCCTGAATGAGGACAGAAGTAAAATGACCTAACTGGCATTTAGGGATTTCCAAACATTTATTTAGAAGCCAACACCTTTAATATTCTCAGTGCAATATGGCTAATTATTATTTAGATGCATCCTACACACTGTACTGTTCTCGCAGCTGAACCATTATCAGCCTTGCAGCACAGAGATTTTACAGTAGTTTCCTTTTAAAGGAGTAGAATTGCCTAAACTTCCCATTCAGTTGCATGGTAATCAGTCCAACTGCACACCACATTCATGGAAACCTTACCTTTAAAAAGGGAAGACTTATTAAATATATCTTATCCTGGGCTGCATAGATTACAGTAGAAAACATATAAACAAGGAAGAGAGCAAGATCACTCTGAAAAGTGGGATGTTGGCTTTACAGCAGCTTTGTATCTGCATTTCATTGCCCTTCACGATGCATTTGAAAATTTATCTGGTTAAAGTAATCATCTGGTCTCCACATTTAGTGGAGCTGATTGCTACAGATAACCATGGGTCATGCAGATAAATATATTACTCAGCCATACAGCCTGCTTTTTTATTTTATTGCTAAAAAGATGATCTATTAACACAATCCCTTTAAAATTAATATCCTAAAATACCAATACAATTCACAGTACGCATCAGAGCCCATTAGTAAGCAGCTCTACATTGTGTGGGGGAGGAGTATCCTTAATTTCTGCTAAATACAACCTAAAACTCTGCAGATAGAGCTTTCTTACTCACAATCCAGTATTTTGCACCAACACTAGTACAGACTGAGCCAGTGCAGAGCTGCTGGATGAAGAAAGAGGATTACTTAGAGAATAAAGATGTCAAGCTCCTGTGGCAATTTTACAGGCATCAGCCTTCACTGCTGTTGGTCGGGTGAAATTTTAAGTTGGTGCAATATGCCTTATACATAAGTTACATAATTTCCAGCTTAAATCTTTGAGGCATTTGTTGCATTTTAACGTATCCTACAAAAACAATCACAATATAAACAAATTAATGTGAATTATCGTAATAAATTCATCTGATGGGGCTTTTCAAATATAAGGGCCTTAAGCTACCGCCTTTGTCATAAAATGACAAATGGACAAAAAGATGTTCCATTTTTAAGAAAGCCAGTTAGTACAAATCTGACAATGGGTGCTTATAGGTAAAAGTATGCTATATTTACATTTTGTCACTATTCCTTCTACACAAACCAGACATCCCAGAAGCCCTGCCGTTAGAGTTCGAGGAGAGACATGTTTGTTTCCAAAACTGCCTTCAAATCCAACGCTGAACTCCTCAAACTGCTTGGCATATGTGGCATCTATAGAAGCCACCAGTTCCTTTAATGCCCTTTGAAAAGCAATGGCCTCTCCAAATGCATTATTCAGCAATCTAAAAACAACATGAGAGAGTATTATATACAACAAAAAAAATGAATAGATACACTTTACATGGACATATAGTACCTTATCTGAAAAATGGCAGAATGAGCTTGCAGTTTCATTTTGCCCGTAAGTTCATTTTTTCTCTCAAAAACCACAAAAAAACGTTTAAAAAGAAAACTGTAGGCATCGTAAGCAGATTACCTTAGGTGCTCACATGTAAATTGCAATATAATCCTGTAAGAATCTGTACACCCAACAATAGAATTATTCTGAGTTTGTAAATCACAGCTGAAGACCTCACCCGTCTCTGCACAGAAAAGGATGCAACATGTGCTTCTGTTCCGCACATATTTCCTCTTCCTAAAGCAAGTGAAGGGAAATTCCACATAACCCGCAGTAGAACCAGCAACCAGTTAAACTGTCAATAGAACTTCAATAGGCTTCTTGCATCTGACATTCCCACACACATTACAGCAAGAGGACTGCAACTTGCCGGTGGACTTCAGGCAAATAAAACAGCAATAGGTAGACACTGTGGGGTCTAAATCTACCAACTAAAGCATTTTCCTCACATCTCGTAACCCATAACAAATAGAGGTCTGGTTCCAGTATACCAGCTCCGCCTGAACAGTGAATGATAACTAATAGTGGAAATAGCTTACTAGACCCCAGCATAATGAGTGGTCTCTGACCTAATTACCACCCAAGTTACTCTTGCAGTTGAAAAGTATTGTAGTCTGCCACATACATCAGAATTAGTTACCAATAATCACTACTGTGTTCCACGCTAGATAAACTGCATGCCATAGAGCAGATATCCCTGCAGCACAACAATGCACAAGGTAAATATAATTAGGTATAGATTCGGAGATTATGCGCTGCCTTTTGTGGTGTAGTAAGTAGTGCTCCAACAAGAGGATACAAAATAGTGAAAGTAAAAATCATTCTTTAATAGTAAAAGCAGAGTGCACTCACATTTGATAGATCATGGTTAAAAAGGTCCAGTATTTCAGAAAAAAACTCCTACGCGTTCATCTTGTGCTCCTGGTCTCATTATAACTCCAAATATAATTAGGGTTTCTTTTAATGTTTTCTTAAGTGTCAGCATTAGACTAGTGCATGGAGTGAAGCAGAACTACAACTCCCAGAGTGCACAAAGTATCTTAGAGAACTTCATCCTATAAACCTAGGCTGTACTTGTCATGTTATACTATATCGCCCAACACTCAGTCTAACTAAGGAAGGCCACCATTTGTAGTTTCAGTTAAAGACCTCCCCATAACAGCACATAGCCCACCATCCCACAACTCACAGGTTGGCACGCTTCTCATTCTTCCGCCTCAGCTCATTTATATTAACAATCAGTCGATGCTCATTAGAGCCGATCATGTCCCTGATCTTTCCATGATAGACTCCTTGGTCTTGCTGTGAAGAAAATGATGACTGTTGAAGGACCTTGTTCATTGAGTAATGTTATTAGATAATTACATCTGTTTTGAGTGCCTGCAATGGAAATGGGTTATTAAATAGCATAAAGTACTACTCACATCATCATCCAGGAAATCCAGATATTCCCTCTGTGCCTCTCGCAGCTCAGTGTCTTCAAACCCTCCCTGTTTATCCATTGCTTAAAGTAGGAGTGTGGCCAGCACCTGCAACCTTTATAATCTATGGGTGGTCATGTGATCTTGCTTTACTCCAGCCCCATACAGCATCCTTGGTAGAGTCAGTTTTAACCCTATAATGCTTATATACATATGTTGGAACAACACCAGTATTCAAATGTCTGTATTTTTTACTTGACATTGCCCATTGCCTTGGGTTTTCTTAATAGGTTATTATCTCCACAAAAATTGGCAGTAGATCTTATTTCTTTTAAAGTGACACTGACACACCCAAATTAAAGGCATGCATGCTAACATTCCTAAACAAAGGGGAGACATATACAATATTCAGTGTGCAAGCTTGCACTTAGTCTGTTCAGACGTGCAGGAATGTTTCATATGGTTCCCTAATATTGGCATGTTCTAGCAGTGTTCTTTCAAGAAATTCTCTCTGATAAAACAATGCACTTTTGGGGTGAAATTTATTAAAATCGAAGATCCCATTTTCGATATAAATAATTCGAAAATGGCATTTTCGAATTGGAAATTGGAAAATCCGGATTTCCATTCGAAAATCCGGATTTTTATTCGAAAATTACATTTTTTTGAAAATCTAGATTTCCATTCTGTCTAGTAAATGTAACGAGCGGTGCTTCCATGAGTGTAACGCTCGCTACATCTGGCTGCTGAATGCGGCAACCGCTGAGGAGACTCAGTTCTCCCCAGCGCTTCCTGGTTTGGCTTAGCCAATCAGGAGCCGCTGACGTCACGGATGACATCGGCGGCGGCAAATTCAAATAGCACTCAGCTAATTGAATTTG
>JAKJJM010014177.1:0-10890 GCA_021901965.1 Pipa carvalhoi | reverse complement strand
CTGCTATTCCTTCAAGGCACAGTATCCTCAAGTCTCACTGCTGCTATTCCTTCAAGGCACAGTATCCTCAAGTCTCACTGCTGCTATTCCTTCAAGGCACAGTACTCTTTTTGGTTCTTCAGTGAAGTCCTGCTGTTTCAAGAAGTTTTATCTGTTCCCAGCCAGCTGCCACTGGTGGGCTTTGACTCTGAGGGCTGTGACCTAGGAGGTGCCGCAGCCAAGCCCAGTACCCCCTTGCGGGGGTTAAAGGTGAAGACCAGGCGCCTCCTTAGATTGCGCCTCAGAGTTTTTCCGTCTCATGCCCACGGTGGTAAGGAGAATCCACTCTTCAGTTTCCACGTTTCTGCACTTCTCATTTGTTTTATGTACTTACCTCCAATAGAGGTATTCAGGATTCTGGGTGCTCCCATTAATAATTGCATCCATTCTTGTGGTTTATACTATTTTTGTCTACGTGTTTACTTTTGTTTGTTCTACTTCACTTATTAAAGTCAAAGTATATTTTCAAGCTTGACTCTCTGTTTCCGTTAGTGAAGTCACGTTTCAAGTCCCCTCACGTGACATACACATAGTTAATGAATTAATAAGGGGGATAGAGGGGCAATCCTAAGGCCCTGGTTATTGTGGCCCCAGAGTCCTTTGTTTTTCACTGAAGCAAAGTATTCAGGAGGCTGAATACTACTATTATAATACAAGAAAGGGTCTTGCTAAGAAGCACATGTGCAAATTGCTACCTTATACATGGAATCTATAAAAAGCAGAATTGAATTGTCTCTCAGATAGTATCATATATTTTCACCCTCTGTTGTATTATGTGCCTACCCTAACACAGTCCAGATGACTTTCATCTATTTTAGGAAACACAAAGAACAGAAAAAAAAAATGCAGGCAAGCGAGAAAGGATAAACATGAAATTGATTTTATGGAACATAGCAAATAAAAACAGAACAAATTAGTCATTGCCAAATGAAAGTTGTTCTTAATTTACAATTAATCATAAAGCATGCAAAACTCTTCACTGTGGTTACATCCCAATTTAGCATTTTATTGGCAAACAGGGAAAGAATTTGTAGTCAGGATTTGTGTGTTCTGTCCTGGCACTGTTTAGAGCTTTATTCATCATGACTTTACTAAAGACTGGGTGCAACGCCTTGCTGGCTGCTGATGTGAGAAGATAATCGCTACAGCTGTAAAGGTGACAGTTTGCATTTCCTTAGTGAAAATACCCCCCCATCTAAACAGGAATTATGATGCCTTTTAAAAAAGTAGGTTAAAGAGGGATATTTATTAGGATCACAAGATCACAAGAGACTAGATACATGTTGGTTTGTTCCTTCATAATTTAAATATTTATAACTATTTATAATGTAAGTATTTGTGCCAGTGTATATATATAGTATTGCTTTAATAAACACCAGCATAGCATGGCTGTGCAGCAGTATCAATATGTATCATTCAACATACTTCAATGGAGTTTATCTGTTGCCATTGAAAAATCCTGAAGGCTCCACTGTAAGGAAAATGGGCAGGGAACTAGGAAGCTAGTGTGTTTTCAGTGTTTGGTCCTTGAATTATATCCTAAAGACTAATGACTGGAACAAATTGAAGTACAGCAATATTTATTCATCTGTCTATTTTTTACTATGCTATTTAAGGTTATTTTGGCTTTAATGGTTGATCACATCTTGCTATACCTGGCCCAGTGTTGATACCAGCTATAAGCATTATACATAGCCATTCACCTTTATCTGATGTGAGAATTATTTTATGTCAATCAGTAGTTCTTTAAATACATAATCCCTGAGAATATAACTAGCAGTAGCCCCATTGTCTTCCTACTGATTTATTTATTGTGCTGGGTCTCCAAGTCATACAAGAACTTAAATAATTCTAATTAAAAAAAACGTAGGTTGTATTCATTTCTAGCTAACGAGGAACCATCTGCTACCAGAGTAAATATCTCAGTAGTTACTACCCAATAATACAACTAGACTTACAGTTCCTAGCCATTTTTTAAATAATATAATTTATCTTACTTATAAAACTTCTATATTCTCATGCTATTGACTCCCCTGAGGGATTTAAGCTATGCCTCTATCACCACCAGCTTATTCATCAGGCTCCAAAAAATTCTATCCAGAAACTGATTTACCCTGAAAAGGGCACTATTTTTCTTTGTTTATTAATTGAAGGCCACTGAATTGTGCAGTGTATGCATCCACACATCTTCACGCAGGCACATATAAAGTTTAATTGGTGGCATACTATGTGTGTGTGTGGGGGGGGGGATATATTTTCTAACCAAGCCTGGATTCCAACTTTAGAAATTCAATATAAACTTTTCAAATTCAATAAGAAATCCAAGTTTCCAATCCATTCCACAAGCTTTTTAAGAAGGAAAAACCCTAATCCAAACCTCGTGTATGGTTATACTCGATTCTTATCAGTTTGATTCTATTATAGTTTAATCAGACAAAGTTCTAACCTGCTCTGGATCAGCAGCGTTGGATTTGCTCAGATTAATACAAATCTATAGTTTTCATTCAGAACTCCTTAGTATAAGATTATATAAAAAGAATAAGGTATCTGCATATAATTGTGTTCTTTTTCAAATAAATCAATAATTTTGTCAAATGGATTGGCTTGTAAAAACCACTCCTAAGTTTCCTCTTCACTGCAGTGCCTGGCCATCAGTCCTAACCTACCAACCTGGGAAAAGAAAGGTTGTACCTGCTTCCTTCTTTATTTAGTGAAACCTCTCCTGGGCTGACAACTGGGTTTATAAGCTTACCTGCACACACACCTGCGTTAAAGCGGAAGAACAAACACACATGCAGCCTTGTCACTCAAACCTGATTACCAAACTGAAACCGCCATGAAAGGGATCCCCAGCTAGCTTATTTATATTTTATACAAGTCATGTAATTAAAGTGTCTATTCATTAGAAAAACTATAATAATTGTAGCTATTCTATTATGTTTAGAGCACTTTCTAGCATAAGGAATCGTGTAATGCTATAACATATGCTTGTTGAATAGGTGTTTTCCCTAGAAGGTGTCCCAGGATAAATTTAGTTTGCAGAAGAATTAAGTTATTTAGTGTATATTAGGGTGTACTGGAAAGTATATTAGGGTGCCTGTCATTCCAGGCCAAGTGGAGCTAAGGGAGAGACCCAAGCAAGGACTGCAAAGAGAAGAAAGACTACCTGGGATACTGCAGGACAGGCGGTGTTCTGCATAATAATTGATAACCCTAGCCACTAGTTAATTGTGGGTTAGAAACTGTAATAAGGTGCTGTAAGTTACCAGTAGCTTAGAGAGGAACATTAGGTGGCAAAATCAATAGGGCAGACCCAGAGATAGGATTCTCAGTGTGCAGGTTAGTAATCCTACCAAACATCCTGTGCCTGAAAGACATCTTCCTCGGTTTGCATGTGATACCAGAGACTGGGTAAATCATCTGATATCTTTCATCAGTCCTAGTTAGCTGTGGTATTGGTGAATATATTTGCTTTCTATTTTATAACTGCTACAGGTTATAATGTGCTATATGAGTCTGATCTTTTAAAGCCTTAACTGACCCAACTCAGCCTGTTTTAGTTGGTGGTTTATTTAAAATGTGTTAATAAATATGTAGATTTATATATATATATATATATATATATATATATATATATGTTAAAAAATATATATATGATATAACACTATATAGTGCTATACAGTGCTAATCATTGATTCATATTTATCTTTTATTATTGAAACATCAGCATGATCTGTATTTTATTTTATAATGCGAAACAATCATTTTGTTTGATGCATATTCTGACTTCACCAACAGAAAGTGATTCAGAAAAAGAAAAATACACAAGAGAGTTTTGCTGAACTAACGTCCTAAATTGAAATGACTCAGGATACCAGAGAAATAAAATAAACGATCTTGCCAGATTTCTGTTAAAAAGAAATCATACATTCAAGGCTTGAGCTTTTCTCTCTTCACATCTCTGTCTTGTACGTATCAACTCCTGGCTTAATGTCAATTTCCTGCTGTTAAAAGTTTATAAAACTGAATGTTCCTGGGCACGACGCCATTTGTAACCAAAATTCAGTGCTCTCTGTTTTCCTACTTGCATGTCTCTAGGTAATTAAATATTGTAATATTGTCTATCAACAGCCCATTTCTTCAAAAGAATAAATAATGTTATCAAAATATTTTAACAAATATTTCTAGCATGGCTACAAAACAATTTTTCAGAATCCAGGGTTTAGACACTACTTTTCTGATTAGAGAACACATGAATTGCATTTGCAATGCTATAAAAGTCAGTACCATTACCTTATATCTACTAGACATGTTAAAAAAAACTGATAAAATAAAAAAAGCATTAGGCCTTTCATAGCCCATTAGATTTGTTGAGGAGTAGTTTGGAAAACAGTAAGTAACTTATGACACCAAGAAACAAATTAGGGGGTTATTCTCTAAAGTCCGAGTTGTCATGTAAAGGTGCGAATTTGCCAGGTAAAGACAGTTGCAATAGACTGCTACTGTTGCAGTTGCAACTTTATAATGAGAATATTACTGCAGTCGGGACTTTACAAAGGAAATGTTGTCAAAGCTGGAACTTTAAAAATTGTCGCGGTTGCATCTTTATAATGGGAGAATTGTTGCAGTCGTGGAATTACTATGGGAATCCGCTCTTTGCGAATTCAACAGTTGAATTCTCACTTTAGAGAATAACCCCCTTAATGTCTGTAGTTTCTGAGTCCTGTGATACTGTAGTTCACCTTACAGAAGCAGAATAAACAATCATTGAGGACAACAATTAAGGAGCATGACACCCTCAGAATATATATGCATAAATTACATGTTTATGCTGTGTTAACCATGCCTGTAACTGAAATAGTTTACAAATATTTCATACATTTTAAAAAACATCTTAATAAAACACTTCCAGTTCATACTTTATCATCAACTGTGCTGATTAGAATGTTCAGAGTTCCTAGAAGTGGACTCAACAGGATGCAAAATTCAATCAGATGCAAACAAATGAAATGTGCAGAATCAAGGGGGCTGGACTAACTGATGTAAAATGGAATTTGTCTTAGAGAGATATCAATAGGAAGGTATACCTCAGTTATCAGTAGAAATCATTTGCATTGTAACAAAAAGTTAACTTGAGTGTTCATATAAATATGTGTGTCCATTTAATTCCCGGGTGCAAGAAAAAGTGTGGAACATTTATTGGGGATGGACATGTAAATGCATAGTAATGGTTCAAGAGTAAAGCATGTAGTCTCCAAACTTAGCCATGGGCAGGCATGGGAAGATGAAGGGAACACGAGAGGTTAAAGCTGCATCAGCAGCAGGAACTTGGTTCCAGCAGACTATGGGGTTTGTTTATATGGTCATATGGGAGCAAAGGTTATTGGCTGAATAACGTCAGCTGCCACCCTTTGAGTGAGGGAAAAAAGTGGGTGTATAGACCTGTCAGATGTACTGTTCTTGTTATTTTTGTGTTAATAGCTGAAGAGGGGAAGAAGAGTTGTATCCTCCCAGTCTCTTATACTGTAATTCCCAATAGTCATGTTATATGTGTTATTATTTGTATATAGGAGGTATACCTGTTTTAAAATTGGCTAAGGCTGTATTGTTTATGGCTGAGCTGAACTTTTGTTGATTAACAGATGCCTGCTGGTCAGTGAGATCAGAGGCTGACTGGAAGGTTGTTCGGTAATCTATCGCTGTATGTTATAACCTACAGTTTAGTGCATACCTCTGGAAAAGTTTAAAAATGAATGAACATGTTGCTGCCTTTTTTCCCCACAGTTTCTTGGTGTCTGTTTCTTTTTTCCATTTACCTACACTACCTTTCCCATGCAGACTGACATGAGGAACAGGCAAAGTTCCATCACAGTTCGATTGAATTTCAGAAGCTTGTTGAAAGATATTCTATTTTCTTACCAGCAGTTATAAGCCAAAATGTATACATATACAAATTTACATATATAGGGCGAAATTTACTAACATAGAAAATGCCATTTTCGATTTGCATAAATTGAAAATGGCATTTTCTTTTCAAAATCCAGATTTCTGTTAGGTGTAGTAAATGTAACGAGCAGTGCTTCAATTGGCTGAGCGCTGCTATTTTCATTTAGTGCCACTGATGTCATACCAGGAAGCGCTGGGGAGAGATGAGTCTCCACAGCAGCTGCCGCATTGAGCAGCTATATGTAATATAGATATGAAGCACCGCTCGTTACATTTACTACACCTAACAGAAATCCGGATTTCGAAAATGAGAATTTTCAAAATCCAGATTTCGAAAAAGAAAATGCCATTTTCGATTTATGCTTATTGGAAATGGCATTCTTGATTTTAGTAAATGAAAAAAATCTAATTTTGCTAAATCGCAAAATTCGATTTTATTAAATTTCGCCCATAGGATGGAGACAGGACTAGACAGAAGAAAGGAGGGGGCAGTGCTATATGTTATTCTGCTGCTTTTTCCCATGGGAAACAAAAATGAAAATATGTTTCTCTTATTGCTCGGGAATCGGGATTAATTCTCATTACACTTACTTTACACATAAATTCATCTTTAAATAGTTCTTAAAGTAAACACAAATAAACATGTAATAGAGCAAACACATAGAAAAAAGCTTAAGGCAGAGAAGAATCTTATTATTATTTCTGTTCATATTGTATGCTTAGATGTTCAACAAGTCTACAACCAGTAGAAGGAAAAGCTGTAAATTTAGCACTAAAGTCAATAATAAGTTTGCTTTTAACATTACAGCTAGAAATCTCAAGTTGATGGTTCCAGATGGAATACACCCAATGGTATTTCTAAAACATGAGGCAAAATTAGAAAATGAGAGTAAAAGGTAAGAAGCACAAAATAAGAAAGAAAAAGTGTTAAATGAGACAATGGACAGAAGATCACATTTTTACAGTGGTAACCAACAGAAAAATACAAATTGTTTAAGACAAAAAATGCAGGAAGTGGAATGTGGCAAAAAAACTCAGGGAACAACTGAGGAGGACAGTAGATTAATTAATTAAGTGTAATTGTGGCTGACATGGAAATTTGATGAAGATTGGGGCTGGGTTCACACTATCTGATTTTCAGCCTCTTTAGAATAACAGGATCCATTGTTTCCTGTGGGATAATCCACACAAGCTATTGTCTTTTGTACCCTAGACAATAATGAGCCTGATTAAAAACACTCAGCTGAAAATCAGCTAGTGTGAACCCAGCCTTAAAGAACTATTTTAAGGTGGTAAGGAGTGTTTATATTATATTTTTTTAAACCCAAATCAAACTGTAGATCTCATCCTTTTGTCTAACTGTAAACAAAGTTGCTATTTTGCCCCATCAGAAGTGTCTCACTGTAACTTTGAAACTTTACTGTTTTAAAGAGACAAAAACTGTTAGAGTTTCTGATAGAACAACATTTCCTGCTGAAATAATTTATGTACATTGTAATGCTGAAGTATTTGTATACATCTGAACTGGCATTTCTGTTGCCTACATATACTGATAAAGAAAATTCAATTTAATTGCTCATGAGCTGTGAAATCGCCTCTGTCTCCAACACCTTCTCTCCCCCACACCTCCCTCTACCCTAAACGTCCTACTCATTTACTAAACTATCAGTATCTGTTAAAAAGAGTGTTTTTGAATATATTAAAAAGGCATTTGGCAAGATAAACATAAATAGGGAAGTGACTGATTTATTTAAAAAATAGTTTTAGAACATAGAGGGCAATGTTATTTTTGTGGTTATATTTAACATTATCTTGTTAATGTACATTTGTAAAAGATTACCATTTAATACTAAACATTTCACTTGCTCAGTTTTGCCTTTGACAGAACTTAATATATTATATTGCTTTGACGCTCACAGTTTAATGGCCATTTTACATATATCATTTGATTTATTCCAAATGGGTCATGTGAAACTTGTGAAACTGTCTGCATTGATTCAGAATCCAAATACACATTATTTTGTTCTTTGACCCCTTAAAATAAAAATATTTTACAATAATAAGAACAGCAGGGGTTTACTGGTAGAATGCCAGATCAATCTAGTGAATCAACTTGAACTGCATCCTGTAAGTAAAAGAGTCAACCAAGATGGGGAGATGGACATGGCTTTTCTTACATTTACCAAGGCAATGGCACTACCCTACATAGTGTTAATACTGAATGGTGTAAGCAGAAATGGTTGATACTTAATGATGCGCCTCAGAGATCATTGAACATAGATGGGGACACTATCAGACACCTACTTCTCACTGAAAGTTAAGGCATGCTAAGGCATAATTTATAGCTTCCAGCTTTAAAAGCTGGAAGCTGATTGCCATTTCTATGGAAGAAGCCTATGGGGATGTAGCTAGAATTTGAATGGAAAAAAATGTTCTTTCAAAAAGTTGTTTGTCTCTCATTCCAGTTGGACTCTATTACTTGTAATGATATACATACATATTTTAGAGATAGGAAATGAGCTATGTATTCTGGAAGAATGTGCACTTTAAAGATGACAGGACAATTACTGATTCTACAGTTAGAAGTGCTGTTAGAATGCTAATAACAGTCTATCACTCAGGAACATCTGTCCAGTCATTTAGACTCCTCTGTAACTACAATTGTGCAGGATTAGAAAGTTAGATGGCAGGACTTTATATTATTACAAATCTATTTTTTATATTTGAAAAACAGTTAGTCATCTTTATGTGTGTATGCTACTTTGTCTTAGGGGCCCAACCAAAGGATCTCCTTGATCTTAATGGGTGGAAACATAGCAGCCTTGTCTACAAGGACACCCTTGCAACGCAACATAAAAATTCCCACATTTGCCTATGACAGCAGATGAGGCATTATAATGCAAAATGGTTAAGCTGCTCCTTAATATTTGATTTGCATAACCCTTTGGTTTACATTCCTTTGGGTGGCATATGTATGGTAGATGGTGCTCTACTGCAATATTTATAGAAGGAAGCCCACCAACTAACTTGAATTCAGTAGATAAGTGGTTTCTTACACCCCCAGTAACTTGCTCCCCCTTTGTTTTCAAGGCGTTCAGGCTCTCAACCTACATCACTGGTACCCCTATGTTGTATTCATGTGTCTTTGTTGGGTTTTGTCCTCTCTCTATCGTAAGCTGTAAATCCTGATCAGATCATTTTCCTAATGGCACAAGAGGCACATGCCTATAAGCATCTCAGTCAGCAGGGAGCTTCACTCATTGTCAAGTACATAGGCATGGGGAATCATGGGAATTAATTCTAATTGAGAAGTATACTGCTGCTTCCTGCAGTATCTCTACATTTTCCTTTCCCATTCATGTTTCCTGTGTTGTTCTTGCACTACTAAGGTACTGCTTATTGTGCAGTGTGTGTTGGTCCCAGTCTCTCCTATAGTACAACGCCCAGACATTATAAAATGTCACTTAAAAAATAATGCTATTTCTCCTATTCAGTTCAGTTCAGAAAAACTAACAGCACATAAAAGGAAACTGACACATGCAAATAAAATGCACCAAATGCCTTCAAAATTACTATATATTCAATTTGTACTTATAAAATTTCTAAGTGAGTATAAAACATTCTTTTTAACTCTAAGGGCAAAATTTAGCAAAATTAAAAACAATTTCTTCGACCTTTTAGCCTGCTTTTCACAGCAAAAACGGCCATTTTCACAGCAAAAATGGGCAAAAAGTATGTTTTCGACCTGTTTGCCCCAATTTTTTTGCCGCAAAACAGGCAAAAGGTGGGCAAAAATGTCAAAAACTATGTTTTCAACCTTTTTGCCCCCTTTTCATTTTTTTTACCCTTTTGCCCATTTTTCACAGCAAAAATGGTCAAAAAACGTAGCCAAAAAGGTCAAAAATGTAATTTTCGACCGTTTTGCCCATTTTCGTTGTGAAAAATGGGCAAAAAGGTCAAGAAAATTGTTTTCCATTTTATTAAATTTCGCCCTAAATATCCTAAAAATTTCAATGACTCTATTCATTTTATGAATATGTATTATCTAAAGCTTTATAGAAAATATTAGGGCAAGGCAGGCACTTATTTAACCAACACATTAACCATGGCTACTGCCAGATAAGGCTAGGGCCCAACTAACTGTTTTTTATAATTGAGCTGATTGCAGTTAGGCTTATTATTTTCTATCTTACAAAATGAAGTAGCCTGTGTTCTTTATCCCAATACTATTTTTCCCAGCTCAGCTAAAAAAAAAAAAAAAAGCCAGTAAGACCCTGGCTTAAGGAAAGAACAAACAGAAACCATTACAATTTGTGAACCCAACTTCAAAGATTTCAAAAGTGATTTCAAGATTTCAAAAACTTCAAAAGTGCTTTAATAATAGTGTGAATTTTTAAAGACCTGTGCATATAATTAATTTAGGAATGAACAGTGAAAGGTAATATGATAGAGATCTTAAAATATGTAAGAATTCAGAAAGTAGTTCAGAAGGGCAGAGCAGTTGTGCACAACCTTTTGCAGATAGGACCCTGTTGTCTTCTCCAGGTTTTTCAGTTTGTTGGGACCCCCTTTTTAAGGTCTTTTAGAAACTGTAAAGATGCACTATGTTTTTCAGCATTACACATAAATGTAATTTAAAGTACATAGCACAGTTTATATTCCCCAACCATAGAGTCATACATGTTCCATAATTTATCCTCTGCAACTTGAAAAGGATCCCAATTCACAGATGGTCCTACAGCCAAAACGTCATAAAATTTTAAGGGCGGTATTTAAGAAAGTCGGAAAGACCGGTAACGGTCTTTCCGACTTTCTCGCGGGAGGTTATCCTCCCGCGAGAATCACGATTTCCACATTATGGAAATCGGTATTTTTCGATTTCCATAATCTGGAAATCGGGTATTT
>JAKJJM010014175.1:0-13420 GCA_021901965.1 Pipa carvalhoi | reverse complement strand
CCCAGGCTAGAGTGAAACTCTATAATCGGGCGCCAGAACTAGTCGCCGGAGTTCTTAAATAGAGACCGGTGCGTGCGCGCGACTGTGACGCGCGCGTGCCCATGTGCGTACGTCGCCTTACCAAAGAGTTTAAAATCGGCGAAAATACGCGACACACCCTAAAGGACCGAACCACAGGAGGCGACGGAGCCCGGCGCGAGGAGCCAGAGGATGGAGAAGAATTACCACCGGTAAGTACCCTTACATCATCCATGAGATCCAACAAGAAAAGATTACTATGAAAACAGGGTAAGACTGGGGCACACTAGCTGATTTTCAGCTGAGCTGGAACAATAATCTCCTTTGTTTTCTATGGGATAATCCACATAGGCTATTGTGTTTTGGAAGATAGATAATAATGAGCCTAATTAAACAAGCTCATCTGATAGGCTCATCTGGGCAGTGTGGTGGCTCGGTGGTTGACACTGTTACCTTGCAGCGCTGAGGTTCTAGGTTCAATTCCACCCTGGACTTCATCTGCAGTTTGTGTGTTCCACCCTGGAGTTTGTGTGTTCTCACCGCACTTGCATGGGTTTCTGCCAGACACTCCGGTTTCCTCCCACAATCCAAAAACATACGTGTGTGCGACTAAACAGGGAAACTAGATTGTAAGCTCCATGGGACAGGGACTGAAGTGAATGATGAATCTCTGTAAAGCAAGAAAAAGTGTGGTGTGATGCTTTTTTTTTATTGTATATTGGTGGATGATGCAGTATTTTATAAATTGGGCTTTCTGAGGCACCTTATGTATATCTAAAGTTTCAAATAAAACAATAGATAGGGAGTTTGTTTACCTAACAGAAGAAAGATGGCTGCAACCTTGAAAGGGAAAAATGAACAAACAAAGCAAGATAACAATATGGAAGATGTACTTCCAATTCAAACAAAATATAATTTTTTTTGCCATTACCTTTAATGGTAAAGCAATTTCAAAATGGGCATTCATTTCAAATGATTTCTCCACTAAATGCATGTACTTTGTCAGGTCAGATCTGACATAAGGAATTGTCTCAAATCTACAGCCTAATTATTATCAAAATGGCAATTTCAATTTTGTTTTGTTATGCAACCGTGTTCCACCAATTGACTTGGCAATAGAAATAGTACGAAAATGAGCACGGAATCAAAACAAAACATAATATGGGAGTTTTGCCAAGAAACCAAAGACAGAAAAGTGAAACTGCATTAAATTACAGTAGCAGAATTTATTCTGAATTATTCTAAAAATGCTCTGTAGTGTTAATAAACAACGAGCCTATATATCTCGCTCGTTAATGAATGTAAATGATTATAAAAGTCTTATTGTAAGAAAATAAATCTGTCACCACTTATTTTCCAAATAGCCGGTCTTATTATTCCAGCACAACAACTTTTTGGTCTGTAGGAAAAAAAAAAATCTCTTTATTCCTATTTTGCAATTCAAAATAGAAGTGCTGGCTTTCAGGCTACAGATTTGTGTTTCAGAATTTTATTGCTACAGTACTTATGTATGCATGCATGTATTTATATTTATATGGCAATAACAGAGGTAATAGGTGGCCACTTCATGCACAGCAATCCAAATAAGAGAGTCCCTAGCAAATACATTAAAAATTCCCTCCATCCGACCAATTCAGGTATTTATTTCTTCCTTTTCATTGAACTACATTTGTCTGATTTAACAAGATAAGATTTGAGTGCTGATGCAGCCTGTTGTTAATGCTGGAACTGTATTCTCCATTCAGCAACACTCTAGATCAGAGAGATGCATAAATCAGGAATTCAAAAAAATTAGGTATGCAGCACACCAGTTTTATAGTCCCAGTCTGAGAAATTGAAATGGCCCAGATTAATGTATCATATCTTACACACTGTCCGAGTGAATCAACTTTAATATATTGAACAGATTCACAGAACAAGACTTTGTTATCTAAGGAGCATTCGGAAAAAGGAATTGACCCGAGAATTTGATTTGGTTCAGGTAGTTCATGCTGTACAGCCGTATTTGAATCATTTCACATAAAAAAATAAAATTGGTATTAGAAATATTTTTCACATCACTGTGGACAAGCTCTCAGCTTTATGTATAGATTGTGCTACTAAAACAGCAGGCAGAACAAATAGTATTCTGACTTTGGCTTTAGATATACAGATAAAGACACTTGTCTCTCGTGGTGAATAAGAAATAACATAAAAAAAAATGGGTGATTTGTTCAAAGGCTGTATTTAGCATGTAAACACATGCAACGCTGAGATTTGAATTCATCATTAATTAATAGACTACGTAGAATGATGTAACGTCAATTTCTGTAAGGTCAGTGTTTAAAAAAGCAAGAAATACAGATGACATAAAAGTTATTGAATTATCCTCCTCATACAGTCACTCTCGTTTTCCCTTTGCAATGAATTGTGCGCTCAGTTCCAGTTCATGTGCAAGGAGAATACGGCAGTTACTTTAGACATCAAGCTTTTAAGGTTTCACTCTGCATGACAATTTCCTTTAACTATTTTTTAACTCTAGTTGCTTTTAGACCACTGGATAACTCTATACTTTCAAATGTAACTTGAATCTGTTCAAAACTGGGCTACTTGGTTCTGTAGTAGGGGCGCATGGTACATTAACACTGGTCTTTTACGTTATTTGCATTATAATACAGGGTTACTTAGTAACAATAATTTCTGCATACTGTAAAATTATGTTATGAAGGAAACCCAAAACCTAGGGGAACAACTGTAAACTTATTCTTCTCATTCACATTTGCCTACATTGATAGTTAACCTATGACACGCATGTTGGAGGTGACACGCCAAGACATTTTTGTTCATGTCGTGCTCTCAGGGGTTCCCATAGTAAATCGGCGACAATTTTCCAATGTAAAGTCATGATTGCGACAATATTATCATAGTAAATTTGCGATTGTGGCAATATTCCTGTTGTAAAGTTGCGACTGTGACAGTCGTATTCTATAGCGGCAAATTTTGACACACTGAGCTCAAAAGGTTGGCCATTACTGGCCTACAGCCACCAGCTTTGGCCTTGGGTCTGGGTCACAGGCTTAGTCAGAAACAGACACATTTTAAGCATAAGACAGAATAATAGTCAAATAGGCTAACAATAACTATGAAGTCAGACACAAGAATGTGCTAGGGAACACTAAAAAACAGGTGTGAGACTAAGAGACTAAATATGAGACTAAGGTTTGGGGCATGAGAAAAGAAGGTCTTGTTTTATTACTACTACTACTACTACTACTGGACCACGTTCCTCATATCTGATCTTGGATCAGTCTTTGCTATTTCCCCTGATGTCTCCTAGGTGCATTTCAACAATTTAATGCCTAACTGTATAAAAATAACGCCCCATATATCCCAATAATTTAGAACCAGAACTTCTCTTTGAAACTACCTTTTTGATCCAGTCAATTCTATGTGGAGGCATATAATTCTATATAATGTTTGAGTACTTAGCTTCTGAATAATTTCCTCAATACCATACTAATTCGTTTTGACTTGCTTCCCCGGTTCATAGTTGGTCCTTAACTGGACTTTTTGAAACTCTAAGGATAAAGGAAAGATGTTACTTCTGTATCTCTGTTGCCATCTTATATCAGCTTTTAGTAATCATGAATTGTTTGTTTTCCCATTAAAAATATTTCCCAGGGGGTTTGGGCTATCCAGAGTACACAGGGGTTATGGATCATTTGACCTAGTCAGTGGACCTAGCTCATTAATGGTAGAGATAGAGAAACTCTATAAACTTTCATCCCCTGATGGTTGCTGTTTCCTAAGTCTCATAAATATTGTTACAATTGCAACTTTTAGGTTTTATTTTTTATTTGAATAGGGTTCCACAAAGAAATGAAATTTCGCCCAAAGTGTTAGAGCCTCTAGTTAAGCAAAGCAAAAACTATTTATGCCAAGTAGTCACTCAACAGGAAACTAGTATAAGAACAGTTGAAATGAATTAGGTATAGTTAGCAAATTTTGTCATTTAGCTTCTATACATCAGTTCCCAATCTTGAGGGTTTGATCGCTTCTAAATTTAATTTGGAAACTAGTATATTATAGTGATTCACAGAATCCCTTTTTCTCAAGATTATTGAAACAGTATTGCATTAATATTAAATCACTTTTGTGTGAGATTTTGTTAAGAAAACACAGAAGTGAGTGGGGTCTCAAGGCACAGATGATGGGCCAAAGCTACATTGCACTAAAATTACAAAATGCTTGATGTGTCTGATATTTAAGGACTGATATTTTGAGCTGGGTAAGTGAAAATATGGCTTGGACCTGAGCTTTTACTCCCTTTAACTTGGTAAAAGTCTGCACTGAGCACAAAATGCCTATGTTATATATAAGTGGCTGAACAAATTAAACCATAATTCTCTTATTAAGCAATTCTAATATTAAAAAAAAAACGCAGCCTAATTTACTGGGAAGAAATTTCTGAGAGCCTCTACACAATACAAAAGTAGATTGGCTAATAGTTTACAGTATTAGGAGCATCTCAAAACTGCATTCATGCAAAAATACAAATAATCTAATTATATGTATTGAAAAAACTATAAACAATATATTACAGCACTTTTCATAAATACATGTGTGTTTTAATCTTTTATAGTAATCTCTTATAGATTTAATTTCAATTGGAGCAATTCCAGATCTTCAATGATAATCACCAGTTTTGGTGCTTAAGGAAACAAAATAACATTACAAATAAATTTGCCAAATTGGAAATGTTTTCGTTCCCGCATCAGCAGAGACAAGTCGAATATAGGTGATATCTTTTAATGGTTAACTGAATAGATTTTAAATGCAATGCTTTCCACGCTACTGAGGTCTCTTCTTCAGGTATGGTATGGAGAGACCTAAGTAGTGTGGAAAGCTGGCATTTACAATCTATTCAGAAAATAAAAGGTATCACCTATATTCAAATTGTCTCTGCTTACTGTATATCTATCGGTGCAACACTCTACGGTTCCTGCATCAATTGCTCTAATATACTTTTACAATGTTATGTACCATAGCAGCAGCTGAGCTAACACATGACAGTCAAACCATCCAGCACTATTATGTCATGCCTATACAAGGAAACATACAGTATAGTTTTGCTGTGCATTATAAGTCAGAGTCTATGAAAACATATAAATGTGCAACCCTACCAATATTCTCTGTTTCGCCACAACACACTGCATATCTGTTTCAGGTTTGCAGTCTGGTTTGAATTGAGAAAGGCCAACTGAGCTAAATTTGGTGTAACTGAGTAAATTGTTAAGAGAGAAATAAAATCAAATCATATTACATCTGGCTAATACAGGAATTTATTGGAAGTTATTGTTAATAATCTGATTTGTAGAGCATGTTAAATGTCAACAGTTCATAATGACAGATAATATTTTAAAACATACAACTAGAGTATGACCTTTTATTGACATTTTTCCACTGAAGACAAATTGATAGCATTTATTGCTTTTTATGTCCATAAACTCATATTTAATGGATCAGTAACATTACAATGTTTAAGTATACAGAAGGTTTATCATTATTTAGTTTTTTTATATTTATTTTATTAGAAAGAAAGGGAAATTATGTCATTTTTTTCCAGTAAAAACATATACACATACAGAGAGGCAATAATTTTTAAAGAACACTTTTTGTTGGAGATCATTATTCACACTTGTCTGTACTGTGAAAATAAATGTTTAGCATACTGATAATGGTAGAAGGTAATGGTAGAAGACTACCCTTGACGTGTGCTAAAGAAACTTAGCAATGATTATTGGCAGTGGCCTGAGCTAAATTTTGAACATTAGTGGGGTATTGTGTTAGATTTGGGGGTTATGGGCAGAGCAATTTAGAGGGATAATTAACATACCTGTTGCAAACATTGACAATCAGCAGCAGCTAGAGTAATTAATAGAGTATAATAAAGTACTTCTTCCATGAGTGAGTACAAAATAACCAAAACAAATCAGCTAGGCAAAATCCAAATGTATTCTTCACTCTTTATAAACACAGGTAAGGCCTCATCCCATGTATGTACTACAGTTTTGGATTCTATTTCAACAGAAAACCTCTGTAAATGGCCAAGCTTTGGGGAAGCTTTGCTGCAAATTGGCATAAACTACAGGTGGTTTTATTTTCCTATAGATTAATTGTAAGCAGTGCAGGGTGTTTTGGAAGGCTTGGACATGTTAAATAATTTTAGCATGTTACTATGTAAGGAAAATGTAAGTATATATTGAGGGTTAAGTTTGGTCTAGGACTACACTAGCTACTTTGCAACTAAGCTACTTGTAATGGCTTTCATTTTTGTCAACTTGAAGTCTGTATGTTTTAACTCATAGGGCGAAATTTAATAAGGTCGGAAAGACTGTTAACAGCCTTTCCAAGAATCTTGCGCGAGTTAATTGATCGAATTTCCAGGCTACCTTTCCATTGAAAAATTTGATAAAAAAACTCGATCAAACAACTCGTGAGAGAATCTAGGCTGTTAGCAGTCTTTCCGACCTTATTAAATTTCGCCCATAGTGGACAATGAGTACTATTTTTGTAGCTCATCCACACTTGTGGGACCTCAACCTAAGGGAGAGAATTTGTGGGAAGATGAGTGACAGTGAAAGAGAAAAAGGAGAGAAAGATAGAGAGAAGATGCTCAGGGAAGAGAGATATCATGTAAATATCATCTAAAATGTCTACTTATTCAGTTTTTTAATTTATTTTATGATTCATTTTGATGAAAATACCTTTTCAACTGAGACATTAAATTAAAAATGGAAGAGTAAAACTAATGATTATTTTAAAAATGGAAAAGTTGAACATGACATATGAATCTAAACTTCATGTATCCTGTTTTGTATTTGTATACTTTAGGTGTTTATCATTGCTAGTGCTACTCATCTGTATGGCATTATTAAAAGTTTATTTCTTTAACATACTCATTGCCTTTACTGGCAAAATTATTTTACTAATTTTTCTCTTTATGATGTACAGTTCAGCAAATAACCCATTCATTGTGCACACAAGTTATTGGAGCCCATTAAAACGATAATAAAGTGAATGCGAACTGAAATTGCCAATGTTAACAGAAAGCTATTGCCCCTTAGGGTAACAATAGGAAAAAAAATCAAAATGCTATAAGCATACATGCTTGCATTATAAATACCCATGGGTCATGAATTATCCCTAAGGTAGAATAATTTTGCAGAATACATTTATGACAATGAAGTACTTATTTGCATTGCATCAGGGCAGTTTTAATATTATGGGAAAGATAATAACTTTTATGAAACATTAAATATAAAGGATTTCTATTAATTTCAGATTTTTTAGAGTTTGTTGCAACCCAAGCAAAACAGTTTTGAATGTCTCATTTTCCAATTACGCACAAAATATTAAGAACTTTTATATGTAAATTGAGATCAAAATGTTGACAATATATTTTGTACTTTTAGCAATTTGAAGAAATAAACCTTAGTAAACATATGTACCAGTCCTGCTTGGCTAAGCACTTACTTTTATTATGTGTATATTAAATATGTAGAGATCATTAGGAGGACAAGGTGACATATTCAGTTATTTTGATTGCCTAAAGGCACTTCATCACTGACATCTGGATTTGAATTGTGATTGGAAATGACCCAAATTATTGTAAAAATGTTAAGTCAATGTCCCCACAGTCATACTTTTGGTACACAGCTAGCAAAACTGTAACTATTACAGCAAAATGTACTGTATTGCTTTTCATTCTAATTAGACCAAAGCAATTTTAAATAACTGGCACAGTTTAAAGATTGTTCATACTTAACAAACTGACTTTCATCTTTTCATTAAATAATAAAACAATAATGCATTATTAAAAAAAATTTAGCAGTCAAAATTTATATTTTTTGCATTCGTATTCCTTTTTACGCTATAATTTACTTTAAAGCATTTCAGGGTATGCATTTAATTCATACTTTTTGGCTTCGTTTTGACATATTTATGCAAATATTTTCACTCTCCATATGTGGAATATAAATTTAAAAAAAACTTTCCCGGAAGGTTTGCTTATTTTTCTTTAAACAATGTAATAAAAGGAGAAACAAAACCGCCATTACTCACAAAAGAATGATGATAGAAAAATACTGAAATCATCTTTAAAAACAATTCATGTTGATCTGAAGTTTTTATTAGTTGTTCAAACAATATAAATGTTACTAATGCTTAAGAATTTGATAAAATATAGGTTTTTTATTTCAATGACTTTGTACATAGTTAAGAATACTTGTCTTTTTTTAATACATTTTTATGCAGAACGCTCTTCTTTGCCAACTTCTATTTAAACCTCAAAAGTGTGTTAGTTGCCATATTGATTACCTTCACTGAGAAATTATTAGTTAACATCTCTACAACCATGGCTGTTATCACCTTTAAATGCAAATACTACAGATATAGATACAAAGAATGTTTTATGCGCACAGCAAGCTATTAAGTCATAATTTGCTGTCTATGTATAATGACACTATATTCCCATTATTGTAAGCATATAAAACACACGTATACAGGCTATTATGATATTGGTGGTAAGTGCTGGTGACAATATGCAAACAAAACAAATCCCACTGATTTCAAAAAACACTTGTTCATTTACACAAACTGGAAAGTGTGACAAAAGGCATTTTGTAGTGGTTACTGGTTTGCATAAAGTTGCAAGTCATTATTGATGCAGTCTCTATTGAAACCAATGGGACACCATTCAGTTTTGCTGTGTGTGAACCCCTGCAGTGACTATTGGGGTCAAAACACCTTATGTGTCATTGCAATAAAATGTTTCAATAATACTTCATTAAAGATGTTTTATAAACGTGCAATACTTAGAAACATATTGTATTTATTAACTGACATCGATTCTTCAGAGTAAAGCTGTATTTATATACATAGTATTTCAGATGGAAATATGAAGGCAAATTTAATGTAATCTTAGTAAAATGCAAACACAGTTACATTGTAAGAAATATAGTAAAAATGCTCAATAAGCTGCATAATACAAACTGGAAGCTGCCGATCAAGAGAGGGGATTTTCCCTACCTTTACTAAGTGTTCCTTTCTCTCCAAAATGTGTCTGTATGTATATATTTAATTATAAGTTATGCAGCCCGTCCAATTTAACAATACCATTCTAATACAAACATGAGAAAAGTGCTTAATACAATACAAATGAAGTAAATTACATGGCTGCCAAAAGTCAGATCTCTGCATAGTAAGCAAGCTGTGACCAATTAAATAACAATGAAGGGATCAATCTTGGTAGAAGTGTTTGGCCACAGCTTTATAAATAACCATAAACTACAGTAATTATGCCTACAGTTGGCGAAAGCAACCAGCACAAATAAAATCTTTTTAACAACAGAAGTCTCTACCTGTCTTAGAATAAGCCAAAGTCATGGGCTACAGGCCTACACCAGTTCAATCATAACTCACCAGGATAAATAAAAAATCATGTTAGTGCTACTTTTCCAGCTGTGACAATAACCAAAATTTAGCACATATAAAGGTTAACAACTGAGCACACCCTTGGAAAAACAGCTTCCATTAATACTTTACAATAAAAAAAATGAGATATACTCAAATAATATATCTGAGGCAGGAAAGATGGGCAACTTTCAGCACTGGGCTACAGCATGCCAAGTGAGAGCAACAGTGGTGAGGAAGGGGGTCACATACCCCTAGTAGGTAAAAGGGGGTAAGGCATGGCAGGAGGATAATCCCATGTCCACAGACCAACATATTACTACTCTATTATTTCTTTATTTACTTACTTTCCTATTAACTTAATAAACATTGGTGTGATATGCATAAAATAAAACCAACCAATGGCTGACCTGGCAGCCATGGTCTAGCCTCCTCCAACATCCCTACCACCCTGTTAGTGGAAGGGGGAGGGAGGGGAAAGCCAGGCAGACTAATATATAATCATGAAGATACATCATTCTACGTGCCAAGTGGTGATTGAAACAAAAGGGTGGATGTCCTTGCCCCATAGAGCGTAAAATCTAACTTGTAAATCTAAATTGTCTGGAATTAATACTTAGCACACTTTGTGTTTTTAAAGTCATTTTAGGGGTGCTTGGGAGATTTTTTATTGCCAAACCCACATATTGTACAAGACCTTCAGAAATACAGACTTCAAACATACATGAATTTAGATACAAATGCTTAATTAATTCTGTTCTATTACACAATTTATGAGTGTAAATAGAAGTAGTAGTAAAATGAATATTGACAATATAACTCATAATCAAACACTCAGAGGGAGTTATTCTCTAAAGTCTGAATTGTCATGTTAAGGTGCGAATTCGCTAGTTAAAGACAGTCGCAATTGACTGCTACTGTCGCAGTTGCAACTTTATAATGGGAGAATTGTCATAGTCGTGGATTTGCTATGGGAATCAGCTGTTTGCGAATTCAACAGTAGAATTCTCACTTTAGAGAATAAACCCCCAGAAAACGGACAATATCGCACCATTTTCCTAAAGAGTGGTATAGGTGAGGTCCCATTTCCACAATGTACTGGACAATGCACAATGCTTTAAAGGGAATAGGTATCAGGATCAGTAAGGAAAATGTTGATTTTTTCACCATTTTTGCCAATTTCAATGGTTTGGCAAATAGATTTCTGTTAAGCAGGTCATTCATAGAACAAAATGAAAAGTAAGCGAAAAAATCTTTTTAGTTGCAAAATGTGGCTTTTTTTGTTTGAAATTTGCATTTTACATTTGAAAATTTTGTCTCCTGCGAAAACAAAATTTTCATCTACCTTTCACTTTATTAAATAAGCACAGAGTTTTTATCTTAAATTCTTTAAGGGTTCTGTCCATTATTTTTCTATGCAATATGTTGTTCGTTCCAGTGACCCTCTCATTAATAGTTAGTAGTAAGCAAGGCTGAATTTACAACTGGGATCTTAAGATACCAACCTAGGCTAGGAATTGCAATGTTACGCAATCTTCCAACATCTTTTTGTTTATTATTCTCATTAAGCTTGTTTTTAATTATTTTTTTGTTGAATGTGCTCGGATAAAAATGATATTATTATCTGACATAATAGAAGAAACTGCACATAGAAAGAGATGCCATGATTTGAACTAAACCTTAAAGTCATAAACCTTAAAGTCATAAGTCCTCCCAGTTTTTATTTTTAGGATAATAAGTGATGTGAGGATAAGCCTGTGCCACTGATGTATATATATTTTCAAATAACCCTGAACATGCACATATGAAATTTCTTAGTACTGAGATATTTTGCTATAAATGAAAGACTGGAATTTCCACATAGTAATTCTCAAGTCCTTTGAAACCTCTAATTGATACTGCAGTCTTAAGTTCTGAGCTTTAACAAAACAGATGTCAAGTCTGTGTCAAAGTTCCAGTATGTACAATGTAGTAATGAACTGCTAAAACTACAGAATAGCAGCTGGATTAAATCATTGGCAATGCCTTTTATTATAACTAATAATTTTAACTAAAAGTCAAACAAATACAGACTAATATAGATGAAATGCTAAAAACAATATGGAACATTTTATTTACAGTTCTGTCTTTCATATTAGCAAGGTTCCCTAGTTTCTTACAATAAATGATCTGGCCTAAAAACTGTCAAAAAGCAATTGCTTTTGTGTAGTTTTGTGTACAACAATAAGAATGTATGGCACCTGCACAAGCAAAAACCCAAGCTATATTTACACAAATGAATCAATGAATGAAACCAACAGTATGTCCCCGGAGGTAATCAAAATAAGAAAAATGAAGGGTGAAAATATTGTCCCCAGTTGAGATCACTAGGTCAGTTGGAGTGATCAATTTGGCAGGGCAGAGTTTTAGTTAAATGCAAAATTCTGAACAGATTGCTTATTAGTATGCCTCCAAATGAACAAGATTTCCCCCCAAGATGACAGGTAACAACCGAATCTGTCTAAATTGAACTATCAAAGCATGCTACATAAGAAAGTATTTGTACAACATATGAAAATATTCATTTTTATTTTTATCATTACCTTACTTTCTGTCACCAGGAGCAGTAGAAATATCAATTAATAAAGGCAAAGAGGAAAGATAATTTATAATTAACTGGCAAATGGATTGGTGCACATAACAGCATGGATTGTAATACACAATCTAAAAATAACTAGTGTTGATTTGTCCCTTGACAAATTAATAGACTATTTATCAATGACACGGTTATATAAAACTGCTAAATAAATAATCATCAAGTTAAAATATTGCAGATCTTTAACATGCTTGATCTTAAGCACTTGACACAACAGACTCTGAGGAGAATTATTGCTAAGACAACAAGGTACATATAACAGTGCATTTTCTTCCCAGAGGAGTCATAAAAATATGCTGTTATTATCTTCTAAATGAGTCTACTATTTCTATTTCTATTTATTTAAGCATTAAACACCTTCAAAAAGAATTTACCCAATGTAGAGGCGCTAATAGGGTAACAGTGCTTCAACTCTACTGTGACTCTGGTATCTATAGTAACTATACAATTATACTCAGGTGAGGTGTGTATGTTACGAATTAACTGCTCTGTGTGGTAAAAACTAACAAGAGGAAGTATCTTGCACAGTAATTATATTTTATGGAACCTTTGCTTAAAGGAAATGAACAACCTGTTAACAGTCCTATTGTCCCTAAACAATATATATACATAAAGGGTTGAGGGTTGATTTTCAGTATAAGGCTTCTCTTTACCAGCATGAATATGCTGATTTGGCACCATCTACTCTCCAAACAAGGAGAATAAGAAAGATATTCAGGGGGTCATTCCGGTAGCTCCGAATTTTCCGTCCCGAATTCACTTATAGCGAACTCCCATTATAAAGTCGCGACCACAATTTTTTTGTCGTGGTCGCGATTTTAGAATGGGAGAATTGTCGCGGTCGGGACTTTATAATGGGAGTTTGCTTTAAGTGAATTCGGGACAGAAAATTCAGAGCTACCGGAATGACCCCCTAATTCTCTAACTACATGTTCAAAATAGAGGATGAGGCCCTTCTGATTCTCAAGAATTATAAAAATGACAGAGCTCTTTTAAAATACAGCAGGATTTTTAACTTTAACCCACCAATGATTAATAGGTTGTAACTGTCCTATTGTTTAATAACTGACTATACAGGAATAATTTGCTAAACATAGTACCATTAAACACTTAGGGGGTCATTCCGGTAGCTCCGAATTTTCTGTCTCGAATTCACTTATAGCAAACTCCCATTATAAAGTCGCGATCGCGACAATTCTTCCATTACAAAATCGCGACCGCGACAATTTTTTAGTCGCAGTCGCGACTTTATAATGGGAGTTCGCTATAAGTGAATTTGGGACAGAAAATTTGGAGCTACCGGAATGACCCCCT
>JAKJJM010014171.1:0-10719 GCA_021901965.1 Pipa carvalhoi | reverse complement strand
TATATATATATATATATATATTCCTATCTACAGATATGTATAAATATATTTCTATTAACATAACATTTATAACATTAATAATAAACTGTATTAGGTACAGGACTGAAGCTGCACTCTACAAACCTAAAAGACTGCAAATGTCAATTGCTATATCAACTGATGTGGCCATGTGCATTAGAGTAGACTTAGATTGTTCAAAATGGGAGGTCATTTTTGACACAAATGCACAGATAACGTCTTCCAAGGCAAAAAATCTCATGCTTGGATGATCAGTGCCTCTATCGATGTACCACAGTGTGTACTGTTTGTGCTGGTATGGATAGAACAATGATCATTCAGAAGGCTTGTTTTTAGGTTGCATTTGTCAAAATCTCTACCGTCTATACCCACTTTAGGTCTGTCCATGTTTACTGTACTGAATATAAAGTTAACTAGCAAAATCTGGCGTGGCTTACAATTGGGATCACAAATCTCATCTGGAACTCATTCATGTTTTTCAGTGTCTCTTGTCTTGTTAAGTTCTTTCTCCTTAGACTACCACCCCGAGACAGTGTGCCATTAGACATTTCAAAAAAACGCATGTCCTCTACGGGGCTTGCAGGAGCATCATAGAACTCTTCTGATTCCTCAGAGTCTAAATCTGCAAAGAAAAAGTATTACATATTTTGAGGGATAAGACACAGGCAGTATTTAAGCAGTATTTATCAAAATGGCAATTTTCAAAGATAAGCACAAGTCTAGAGACAGATGTAAATATTATATCCTTGCACCAGCTAACAGGCTCTCCTAAGCTGTAAGGACAAAATAGCAAGTTCAATAATGGGTTTTCCTTTAAATTAGGGCGGTACTTTAACTAGATTGGTAGTTGATTATTTGGCACATATGCTCACAGACAGTGCAAGCAAAGGGTAGTATTCCTGCCTTTGGTTTCTCAGCAAAAATAGAATGATCCAGCTGAAAGATGTTCAGAGCTTGAATAAAATGCTACACAGTTCATGCTTCAGTGCACATTTTCTATGCTGTATGAATACGGCTATTGCAATGATCATGTTTATTATGACATCTCTACATAGCATGTGCATAAAAAAACAGAGCACTAGGTTTGTCTGAATTTCACAGGAAATATAATAAATGTTCAGTGAGTTCAGCGATGAAGAATTAAGGGACACAAGCAAGACAAGTATGGCAGTGATCTACTGTTAAATAAATTTAAAAGAACGGTAACAAAGAAATGTAAATGATAGTTACTATATTATATATATTAGTTACAATGCTAAATATTGTGAAACCAACATTTCAATCCATGTTTACATTGTTACAGTTAGAGTCAAATGGATCTTATTGAAGGTATGCTACAATTAATCCATGCTTTTATATACCTGTCTCAATGAGGGAATAAACGTCCACAGCAGTCTTTCTTACGACAAGCTGAGGAGTGTTCAATAGAGGAGATTTTTGTACCTTCAAATATACAAAGAAAAAAGTTTCAGATCATTCTAATTACGGTACATTTTTCAATTTTTGCAAGAAATAATGCAAAAGCTAAATAATTAGAATAAATAACTAGACAATACAAATTACATACTGTATATTAAGGAACCAGTGATCAAATCTCTAATTAAACATAGATATTCAACAGAAATATAGAAATATGTTTTATGGGCTTGCCATTGCCAACTGCCAGACTCTAGAGCAGAATGCTTAGGATCATTACTTACAGTATTTCTTTGGGAAGGAGCAGAGGGCACAGGAGGACTTTCTGGTTTGGGAATGCTGTCTATTAGCGCCAGCACACCTTTCAGTTTTTGGTCAGATATCTGAACAGAAAGTAATGGTAGTTCTCCAAAAAGTTTAATTCTGTATCAGGCGAACAAAGAAAAAAAAAATCTAAGTGTTACAAGAGATAAAAAAAAAAAATTAACATTATCTTACACTTAGGAAAGACACAGCACTTGAATAAAATCAATGCAAAATCTTTCTGCAAATGATATGAAAGAGGTTTTTTTTTTTTCACTTCCTGACAGGGAATAGGGCAGAGAGGTGATTGTACATATTCCCTATCAATCTGACACTAGGTATGATTCATTGCATATGGACATTATAGGAACAAACTTTTCACTGCATATTTGGTTTCTCCTGAGGAAGTTGGGTGCAGTTCCCAACAAAGCACGTAGAGGCGCTTTGGACGGGACTTGGACGTTGCCCCAGCTAGCAGTGAGCCAGCATATAGCACTGAGTGAGGTTATCTTTGCCTGAGCCAGTCCTGCTTTTGTCAGTAGTATCAGATTTATTAAAACCAAGTAATAAAAAGGTTTTCCACTAGATTTGTTGCTTTTATTTTTGTTTCAATGAGGTACTCTGGGAACATACGCCACTGAGATATGCAAGATTTCTTCACAAAGCAATTTAAACTTTAGTGGATATGTAAGTTTGTTATTAAGCTTTTTATTTCCCTTTTTTTTTTTTTTAAATATAATTATATGTAGAACACTTACTTGGGCATCCTGGCATCAGTTACAACCATTGCCCTGCTGAATTCCACCTTCAGATCTATTGGAACTAGAATGTGCTGAGATGAACTTTTCAATCTGCGCGCCTCCTTCCAATTTTCATCTATTAATAGAAAATTTCAATAACGTCTATCAAAATTTGCAAACTGAAGATAGTATAAAGCGAACACATATTAACTTAGGCAGACCATTAATACTTTCTGGTAAGCATTTTGAAAAGAGCCATTTGATTTTCCTTACGTTGCTTAGTAATACACTGTAGTGATCGTATTAAAGAAAGTAAATAAAATAACTGCAGGTTCAGTGGCTTAAAGTGATACTAACACACCCAGTTCAATGAGCAGATCTAATACAAAGCATAATATAGCTGGTCTGAGTAGCTATAACAAAAAAAAAAATTGTACATCACCAGTCTGGGAATAGTTGGCACTCTGGGAATTATAGTTCTACAACAGGTGTGTCAAACACAAATACACAGTGGGCCAACACTGACATTTATTGAAAAAATGTTTACAATTCAGGAAGTTTTTCCTTCTCATCAGATATAACGCGTTGCAAAGTGATGCGAAGAGCTTTGTATGTCCGCTACTGTTGGAAGCATCAAATTTGGTCACGTATTCACCACATCAGAGTTTGCTTAATACATGGATACTGGGAAGCGGTGAATAGACGCAAATTCAGATCTTTATGCGACTATTCAAACTTTAGCAAATAACCCCCTATAATTCCAGATTAGAAAGTTTTACAATAGATTATCATTTACTTCACCCACTTGACTCTGATCACTAATAAAATACTCAGTCTTGCTGCGTATCATTTATTTCCATATACCTCTGCACACCCCATCTTTATGAAACAAAATGGTAGCCTGAGACTCCATTTCCCATAATTCAAGGGGTAGAATTCCTACTTCCTATGACAGCCTAAAAAACCTATATGATCAAACACTACTTGACTGAAAACAGGTATTAGCTTACAGTAGCCACTGACAAAAACATGGCATACAGATAAATTTAAAAACTCTTTAGAATAGAAAAAGACCCCACAGGTGTCAGTAAAAGATGGTATAGCTGTATGGGGGCAATGTCAGATGAGACAGCTCCAAGGTGGTATTGCCATGGCTGCTACTGAAATCAATGGGATTTGTTTTGTCAATGTTTTGGCAATATTCCACTCTAAATGGTTAACTTAGGCCAACTTAGACATTTTCCTTTATAACTTACAATATAAAGGTAACAGACTAAAAGTTATGCACAATAATGTAAGTGGACCAAGTCTCAAACCTGCCGTGGATATAGAACTGTTGGTATTTAAAAAAATAAAAATCTGTACAGTTTGTTAAATTAATGTTTTTGGAGAGGGGGAAAATGTATTTTTCCTTTTTTTGATTTCTTAGCGTTTCATAGTGTTCATTCTAATTTAGCTGCATTCCAGTCCGTGACTGACATTTCATTCTGGGACTGACATCAGCATTGATTTGGTTACATATTCCCAATGGCATGCTTTCACTCCTCTTCATCAATAGATTCTAAAAGCAAAACGGTTTCGACTGCTTATGATAACAGTGATTTGCCATGGTTTTAATGTGCTCTGAAAATGTTGAATAGTTAAAGGGATAAACATTATCTTCATTCCAAATTCCATTCATCACCCCAAAACAATTATATCAGTACAAATACTCACTGTTTTTTCTGTAAAGTAGTTGCATGCTACTAAGATGAATATCAAAGCTATCATAAGCTCGTGACATAATATCTTCAATGCTGCTCTCTCCTATTTTCAGTTGAGGAAGATGTGACCGGCTTTTGCTGACCATCTTTGAAACAAAGACAAATAAATTACTGTTAGTAATAAAGGCATTCTTCAAGTCCAAGAGAATTTAAGGCACAAAGTGTTTCTGTAAAGTCAGTTTTAAAAGAAAATATTTTCACATTTTTGCTGGGTGTGGAGTTGAGAGCATTATGAAACAAATGTATTCTGTTGAGTGAGTAGCAAGTGTCTTTATGAATCTGCTGCAATCAAAAATCCCTCAGAGGCCCTCAGGTGGAACAGTTCCCACAGCAAGCTACAGATCATATAGTGGGTGACACTTGCCATAGAAATTAAATATTGGAAAAAAACTCAACACAAGCACCATTCTTTCCTTTAAGTAAATGTGAAGTGTTGAGGCATCGTTTAATAGGCATGTAAAACATTCCTACTATGCATTTTTGCAGATATCACTACTGCACCACCATCTATCTCGGGAAAATACATTAGTTAATGTCTTGCAGCAATGTATTGTAACAAATGGCACACCATTTCATATAAAAACTAAAGGGGACCTAATGCTAGCCAGCCTTCAGTAAGTAAATTGGCTTACATTATGGTTGCCAGAGTCCACTATTTCACACAAAAAGAAGAACTCAGAGAGAGCAGGAGTCTTAGGAGTGCCTCCTCCACCCTTGGTCTTGGGTGCTGCTGTGTAAGTCATGCTAATAAGCTCCGTGTGGCTTACACATGAAAAATCAGAGAATCTGTGCCATAGACATGGAACAAACAGCAGGGGGTGATCCTAAACCCATGCAGTGGCAGCACTTCAGTTCTTCATTTTGTTGTGAAACAAAGAACTCAGTATGCTACAGGGTAAGCCTCCTGCCTGCCACAAGGGGATGATTTAGCTAAGCACAGGCTGACTGGCATTTAACATGACACTTAGCTTGTGGCTTTAGCCAACCTTTAAATACTTTGAAATTCATCTGTATGTTTGCTAGGTCTGGAAACAAGAATATTTAATGATACATGCATATAAAATATATTTAATGCATTTCTGGCACAGTGAGTCAACAGCCTAGGATCATGCTATACTAATTTCACACTTAGTGACCCTTTGGCAACATAATCTGTTAAAACACAAACATACCAATAGAATTTAGGCTAAGACTACACTGGGAAGTTTTACCCATGCCCATAGAATTCAATGGGTAAACATATACAAAACAAAAATATGATTTTAGCTGCAGTAAAACACACCATACCAGCATGAACTGTGGTGGCAGATTATTACCCATTTGCCTCAATGGGTATGTGTTTTGTTGCATTTTTAACTTTATCCTAAAAATTGAGACAAAACACCAGGTCAAGCTTTAGTCAACAGGTAAAATAATACTTACCTTTAAACTACCAAGATCCAAAAGAAGTAAGTTTGAAGACTCCGTATAAAAACCATTTTCAGGAACAATGATGTATGATGCCATGAGGTTGATTTTCAAATCTAGAACCTTCTGTGTTTCAATAACATACAACAGTCCTAAAGTAAAACCAAAAAAGGGATACATGTTTAACACCAGCAACTAATGACATGCCTTAAACATGAGTTTTATTAGTGCTATATGCAGAAGCATAACCTAATAAGGGTTTGAGTGGAGTGAGAAGTAGGGAGTAGTCTTAGCTGAATGCATGATAGAAGAGGTCATAATACTCTGCATCAACCAATACAGAACTGTAACGAATGAAGATCCATAGCAACCACTAAAAATTTTGGGACAATCTTTAAAGATGTGGATGTAATGTGAGGAAGCAGAGAAAGACAAAAATACCTCTCCTACTTTCCTTTTACTCATACCCTATCCTCCTCCCCCCCCCTTTTTTTTTTGCCCTGTATTCTGTGTTTTGTGTTTTTGTCTGTCTGTCTAGGCCTAGTAATGCAAACCTCTAAAATGGCTTCACAATGGGAACCTTCAAGATAATTAGCTGGAACACAAGGGAACTTAATGATAAATTTATAAGGGTTCTGGTCTTCAACAACATTAAACAATACTCACCATCTATGCTACTCCTACAGGAGACCCACCTTATTGGTCAAAAGGTTTCAGCTTTAAAATAGCCTGGATTGGCTAGGCCTTCCACTCCACCTTTTCTACACATTCCAGGGGGGTATCAATATGTATATGCTCCACCTTTCAAAATATCACTACTGAACTCAATTATGTGCCCTGTGGCTGAATTGTTCCAATATGTTGGTCAGGGGACTTGAATTATCTCCTAGACCCCATACTTGACAAAGCCAATCCACTGTACCCCAGCACCACATTATTAGCAAACTAGGCACCTTGTTACAACTTAGCAATATATAGAGGTGAAAATATCCAAGTCATTGGGTAGCTTCCTGACAATCAGCTAATTATCCAACACTTTCCCCGTATTGACCTGGCTCTTGCAACCACTAACTTGTTACCACTAGTGGCTGAAATTGAATACCTACCTAGAGTGCACTCTGACCATAGTCCCCTTTCTTTATCACCACTCTTGACAACTGACACTTATGCTAAGATATGGAGACTTCAACCCTACTGATTGCTTAACAAGAAAGTAGCAGACATTAAAATAACATTTTATAATGCATACTGGTCAGAGAATTGTGAATCAGCATCACCTGCAGTTCTCTGGGATGCCTAAAAAGCAGTCATGTGTGGGAATTTGATTTCTGCCACAAGCACTATAAAAAAAGAATGCCACCACTCAGAAGAAGTTAGGGCCACACTTTTCAAAGCTGAAACTGACTACACCCTGAAATCTACTTAAACTAATTACAACTCGTTATCTAAAGCAGAATTACTCCTGGAACTGGCACTTACAGAGACTACAAAACAAAAAGTATTGTATCAAAAACAAAGAATCTTTCAACAGGGGGAAAAGAGCAGCTCAATGATGGCTTATCTTTCAAAAATCCATTAAACCCTGACTACTGTGGTTCCACTGCAGTGCATCATACGCTCGTGCGAAAATGAAAAAAAATACGGCGACGTGCATCCCTATTGAACATACCTTGTTCTGGCCAGATGAGCGCACAGCGCGTGTGAATGCCGGCAGTTGCATTTTTGCCAGCGTACGGCTAGAACAAGGTAAGTTGAATGGGGTTGGCGGCGCGGCGTCTTGAGGTTGGTTTTCACGAGCGTATGATGCGCCGAGCATCATACACTCGTGTGAACCCAGCCTTAGGATCCAAGTGGGTGCTTAGTTACTACTCCTGAGGGTATAGCCCTTGCTTTTGTCAACTATTACAAAAAGCTATATTCTTCTAAGCGAGTGGATCTCAACCTTTTACGGACCGTGACCGCCGCGATGACGTCATCGCTGGGGTGTGACATGCTATGTGATGACGCTGCGGTCGAACATCATTACGTACGCGTGTCACATGATCACTGAGCGGCAGTTTGGCGACCCCTATGAGACAGTTGTTCGACCCCTAAAGGGGTCGCGACCCACAGGTTGAGAACCGCTGTTCTAAGCTCATCCAATCCTCAATGGAAATTGCTGATTATTTAGACCAAATCCCCTCATTGACTAAAATCCAAATTCACCTGTCAAATTCACCTCGCTACAATTCAAGTCGCATTGCCAAAACAGACATGAATTCACTGCTCAATAATGACCAAGTAGAGAATACACTTGTCAAACAGACGGACAGTGGCAATCACTGTCACATGTGTAGTGTGATGTAGCCAGGTGGATATAAGTAAAATGAGAAGGCATGCAGAATGAGAAGTCATGTGGAGTGAGGCGAATTTGACAAGTGAAGGGCAGTGACAACAGTCTCACACTATCCCACTAACTATATTCTGTGAATTTTCTATCTATTTATAGGTCACTGTGTCCCTAGGTCATGTTGTCACTTATTCGCAGTCACCATTATCATTTTTGAATGAATAGTTGCCTTACGCAACACTGGAACCCTGCTGTCAACCCCTCAATTCACCAGTCTGAAGTTCATCTAGTCGCATTAGTACCTTTACACCACTCCTCTGCTTAAACAATAGTAGAAGTACCTGTGCACATGCATGCAAAATGATGTGAAGAGCTCCGCAAGATCATGACTATTGTAGTCGGCTGAATTGGTCACATATTCACCACTTCGCAGCATTTGCACAATAAGGGAACATGGGGAAGTGGAGAATAGATGTGAATTTATAGCTCTATGTGACTATTCGGACTTTAGGTCAATGAGGCCCTTAACCTCTGAACACAGGCATCTATTAGATCTCCCTCTCAAGGTAACAGAACTGGAAAATGCTATTGCAAAACTAGCACCAAGTAAAGCTGCAGGGCCAGACATGCTCCCATCAGCATGATAGAAATCTTTGAGCAAATCCCTAGCTCCGCAACTACTAAACGCCTTCAACCATGCAAGTACTATAGGAGAACTACCTAACCCCTTTAATGATACCCAGATAATTGTAATCCCTAAAGCAGGTAAGGACCTGACCCAGTGTAGCTCATATAGGCCCATATCCCTCATGAATAAGGATATTAAAAACCTAGCTAAAGTGCTAGCCAATAGGTTTAAAAGAGTAATGACCTCCCTTATAGAACCAGACCAGACATGCTTTATGCCAACTAGAACTACTAATATCAACTTCCATAGACTCTTTCCAAACTTATCTATCAAACATGAAAACTCAGGCTCCAAGAAAATTGTATCCTAAGATGCTGAAAATGCATCTGCATCAGTAGAATGGGAGTATTTGTGGCAAATATTGGAAAGATACAACTTTGGACCTAATTTTGTAAAATGTATTCAACTATTGTACAAAACTCCCAATGCAAAAGTATAGGTGAATTAATGTTTATCTTCATCATTTACTCTACACTGGGGCACTAAACAAGGATGTCACCTCTCACCCTTCCTATTTGCCCTAGCAATAGAGCCACTTGCACTTTTGATAAGGGCAACCCCCTTCAATCAAGGTTTCAAGTTAGGTGAAATAATATAAAAAGAGTCATTATATGCTGATGATTTACTGATATACATTGCTAATCTAAGTAATTTATTATCAACTCTGTTCAAAATAGTAAATACGTTTGGTAAATACTCGGACACAAACTGGGACAATTCAACAATATTTCCACTTGATGACCTTCAAAATAGATCTACATCTGAGGAGATGCCACTGAAATGGGTAACTAAATCAAATATCTAGGAATCACAATTAGTAAAGACATTTCCCAATTTATACAGTGCAACCTGTACCCAATTACAACCAAACTTACCAGTAATATTAAAGTGTGGTCTCGATTATGGCTAACAATGTGGGGTCCTATCATACTAATCAAAATGATATTTCTACCCAAGTATCTCAACATATTTCATAACTGTAGTAGAAAAGAAGAGTCACCAGCGGTGATGTATAAGTGAATGTCGCATAGCCACATGTTTATTAGGCCATTACATGTTTCAGGCTTGGTTGCCCTTTATCAAATGTGACATTTAGTGATTCTTCTTTTCTTCTTTGGAGAGGTAGGGAGCTGGCGGTGAACTGTCAGTCCTGGGGGTGGGGGTGGGGGGTTGCTGGTGGCAAACAGGCAGTCGGAGGGGGGCGCTTCTGCCTTGTCAGCGTATCTTGCGGTGGCTGCCAGGAGACCCACCCGCTCACCCCGGATTTCATGGCAGGCCGGATGACAATGCTTAACGTATGATGAGCATTGTGGTGGTGTACCCGGTCACGTGATGACATTGCGTCCAAACGTCATCACGTGATTTGTGTACGTGATGACGTTGCGGCCAAACATCATCACCTATGCGCGTCACATGAGGACGTTTGGCTGCAACGTCATCACACAACCACACCTATATAAAGGGACTTGCGGAGCCGGATGCCTGAGCAGCGGTTCTGCGACCCCTGTGAGATGGTCGTGTGACCCCCAAAGGGGTCACGACCCACAGGTTGAGAACCGCTGCTATAGATTAATGTGTACACTGATTTCTGATTTGATAGGATTATGTTGTAATATCTCACTCTTTCTGTGTATCAAGATGTGTGATGTCTTTTGCTTTATTTTTCTTTTTGTAACTGTTTGTATTAAAAACAGCAAACTAATAAAAATATCTTAAAAAAAAAACAAAAACACAAAAACAGAAAAAATTACAGCGCTAACCTGTTGATGTTTTATCCCGAAACTCTTCAAGTTTTGTCAGTGTAGCAGAAGCCAGTTGTTCAAGATGGACATCTTGTGGAGGTCGAAAAAAATCTGCCAAGTGGTTGATTGTTTTCTAAGACATGAAAAACAGCAATTAAGCTTACAAGTTTACAAAGATTAAAAGGAGAACTATAGTCAGATTGCATCGTTACATATACAGTACTATACTTTAGTTAAAAGCGATTCTCCAAAGTAGTTGTTTCATGTGAAGCAGTTTGATTTATTAGCCAGCAATGGAAAACTCCCGATCCAG
>JAKJJM010014149.1:0-14821 GCA_021901965.1 Pipa carvalhoi | reverse complement strand
GGGGCGGGGGGGGGGGGTGTTGGCGGTCGGAGGTGAGAGCGCCCCCGCCGCTCAGTGCCCCCATCTGCTCGGCGCCCCGAGCAGTTGCCCGCACTGCCCGCCCCTAGGAATGGCCCTGCTTTTTCACAATCCAAATGAAAAAACAAAAGCATGATACTTTAGTTATCTAGGTTAAAGGTTAAGATTTATTTGAGTTATGGGATGTATACCCACCGTTAGTCATAAAATGAGGCTACACTGCTTTGTTGGCTGGCAAAAAACTCTCATATGAAAAAAAGTACTGCTATAACTTTATAATCATCTAACAATATATATTGTTTGGACAACAATAAACTTGCTTTTCATGCTGAAAGACCTAATATTATGTGGAATAAATAATGAGAAAATGTTAATGTTGTCGTGGTAAATATACACAGAGATTTCACATTACAGACTTATAGGACAATAAGTGTGTTAACTGTTAATCATCCAGAACTTTTCATGGGGATAATAACTTCAGTCTCTGGGGAGCACATTCCTGTGCTATTCTACAAGGCCATTAACTTTCACCCCCCAATGTGCTATTTGAGGGCAGAAATGCAGAGGATACAAGGAAACGTCAGTGCTGTTTCTAAAAGAAAATAGGTATATGGAAGTGACCTTGTTCTGTGGTTGAACTTGGTTTGAGGAGGAGGAACTAAGGTTATTTCTAATGCAAGTAAAAGAGCAATTGCATATTAATAAGATCCCAGGGCATTGTGCCTGTGCAGCTTCAAACAACCACTCCGTGACTGTCAAGTGATTGAAAGGGGCCCCTTTGACAAGGCTGGGGTGTGTATGTGTGGAACCCATTTAGGATTAATGTGCTGGGAGTGCAGGGCAGGAGGAGAAGTGAGGAAAGACAAGAGACTCATATTCAATCCTGTTTAGTCTAAATCAAGGGTTTGCAATTCATGTTGTTAAAGTTTTGGTAGTCAAAAGTGAGTTATTTAAATCAATGAATTTGGTTAACTGTTGCTGTGCTGTGTGAGTTATAAGAGGTACTTGCTCACGGTCTTAAAAATACCATTTGTGGTTGTATATTGTGAATTTCCTTGTTTAAACACCAAATGGTGAGTTAATAGGGCACTAGCATAGGTGCAAAGGTGCAGTAACTTTTAACAACCCACCAGATATTTGCTTTCATGACAAACACTAAACCAATTAAAGCTAATTGATGTTTTTCAAGTATGATAAGCTGGGCTCACCAAGGCAGAGTTGTCTGCTGACTTTGGACTTTTTAAAACACAACAGTGGATGATAATTTTTTTTATGTAGGGCAAAGAAAATTATCCAAACTATAGAAAGATCAATTAGTGGTTGAACCGATCCAGATGTGTATGCAGTCAATGGCAAACTGTAGGTAGCAGAAGTCTTCCAAGAATCAGCTGGAATGGAGAGTGCCTGTTTTCAGCAGCAGTGATGGTGGGAGATAATGATGTCACTGGTGCACAGCCAATCAGTAGAAGATGGGTGGTGCTCAGTGACATTCAAACCTGGAAAATTGACAGGTTTCAAAGCAAAGCAAACAGTGCATCTCTGGGGAAAACCTCATGTTCTCCAGCCCAGGAGCCCTGCCACTCCCCACCCCGAACCCCATCCTCTCCTGCCCTTTTAGGCTCCACACCCACCTGATTGGTTGTCATCAGTGTAGCTTCACCCGCATTATAATGCAATCTATGTCATTATTCTCTGCCCCTGCTACTTCCACCCAGTAAGGTGGGGAACTCCAGGGCATTAGGCCTCCATTATAAGTCAGCCAATGTTACACAATTTCAGTGATGCCAGTATTGCAGGCCAAAGCTCTTATTTTCCCCACCTACTAGGTTTATAGAATGAACAGATAGAATAAAAGGCAATACCACGCACAATAATGACATGAGGCATTAATCAAGTGATGTATTTGCAAGTCAATTAGGCTTCAGTTATTACAGTACCACTTTGTTCAAGGGTCAGTGTTGTTCCTGCAGATTATGAATCCAGATGGCATACAGCCCAGCATACACAGTCATAAAAACTCCTAAGTGCATTGTTCAATAGAAAAATATTATCTTTAACCTGTTTAAAATGTTATGTATTCCAGGGAGCAAAAGGCCCCTCCCTGTTCTTAAATACATTTGTAATCCAAGGTCATGAGGGTGAAGCTTTTAATGAACTCATTTTAGAAATTCAGTGAGAATCAGTTAAGGTCACAAACCCCCACCAGGTTGGCCTTGAAATCTCTATCAATGGCCTGGAAGAAAAATCTGAACAGTATAGTTTAAACAATTCCATCTCCACCAGAAATTGGATCCTAATGGTATAAATGATCAATTGTTGGCTGATCAATCAAGCAGTCTAGAAAGCCTCCTGAAATGCATCCAGGCAGAGCTAGCAGGCACAAATACAGTATGAGAATGCTTCCATCCTCCTGTGACAACACAGCTGAAATCTGGTCACACAAGCTGCTAACGTTTATCTATGCTCTGGTGTCTGACTGCAAGAGCGATGTTTGGATGGAAATGTTGAGATGATGGATGGGCCTCTTACACTATCACACTGCAGCCTCCAAGGGTCAGCCACACATAAGGGCTCTTGTTGTACTAAGAAGGGGGTATAGGGGAAGTGAATGTAAAAGAAATCACGATCACTTGTTATTTATACTGTGGAAGCACTCCATAATTAGATGTATATTTCTCCACAATCACAGCTATGGCAGCATTTCTTAAACTCTTAAACTGATGCATCCCCTGTGTACTACCTACCCCCACATGCACACACTTCAGCAGTTTTCAAGTACACCTTTAAATGAAGCAAATGACCCTCCTGCCATTTATATAATTTCTATTTAGCCCTGGCTGGTATTAAAAGAACCGTAACACCAAAAAATGATAATGCCTCGGATGCATTTATAGTTACTATATATTTAATCTATGCTTACAAAAATTCTAAATTGTGTCTATAAAGTATAAAATTTAGTTAAGGTGATGATTCTGTTGAGCTATATATGAGGACTGGGCTTCAGGGAACCCTTCTTAAATTTGCATTATCTAAAGATCCATAGAAAACAATAGGGCTGGATGAGGTCTGTTTAACAATATGGCTGCTATCAGCTGAGAAAAACATAACAGAAAGCAACAAAATTCATGAGTTCAATTTCAAAGGTAACATTTTTACAAGTGCTTTATTTGAAAAACTGCCATGCTAATCCAAATTAGAGTTTTTTGGGCGTTACTGATCCTTTAAGACCATATTTATCAAAGGCTAACAATGTCTACATTAAATCTGAGGATAATACATCTATGGGGCTTATGCAGTAATGCAGTAATATGACCAAACACTTATCATAGTAAAGTACCATGTAACATCAGCAGCTTGGCTTTTACAGGCTGTTACTAGACTGGGGCAAATGTATTCATTTTTCTGTTGCTCTATTTGTAAATGATAAAGGTTCATTGTACCTCGCATATGCAAAACCATAACTTGTATGGTAAGAAGGATGAGAAGCCATGGCAGTTATTTTTATTAACATTCCTTGCTGGGTTTATTTACCATTTAAGTGTTAGGCTAAAATCTCTGGTAATATAAAAAAATGAATACCTAAGCACAGAATTTAATCTTGGAATTAACGAATGGACTTTCAATCTCACACATAAATGGGAAATGTGTATTCTAATCTCTTTAGTGAAGGGAGTGTATATACAATTTTTACAGGTTATAAATAATATATAATCTTTCAATGCATTTCTTTATGAAACTACAGATTAAAGCCCATCATAGTACAGTATCTGTTCTTTTTCCTCCTTGGATAAGGGAGGGTGGTTGTGATACTGAACTGGCGCGATTCTGCCTTTTGGAAAGCCCCTTTAATCCTGGACATTGTACAGATATATTACCATGCTTTTATCTGCAATATCCCAAAGTCCCTTACATCTCAACTGCTGCATTACTTCACTACTGAGATCTGAATTTTTCTCATACCCACTACATTATAGAGTGGTTAACCTCCTTTTTCTGACTAGATCTGAGAACTATCAATATGTTCACACTCACTTTACACTTACCCTGTTCTGTAAGTTTGTACCTTCTGAGATAATAAAAGCAGACAATGTCATATCAACAACTGCATCTCTCACTTCAAAGGTTTTTGTCTACCAAGGTGGGTTGTTTTGGAATTTTGTAGTTTATCTTTGTACAGCCCATTTGCAGGTTGTTCTGTATATTCATTCCACTGGTTCATGTTTAAGTTAATGAATTGTATGATGTATTGTTCTTTGACAAATCCTGTTTATTTAGCTATCTCAAACAAGCCTGTTCCTTAGGCCATTGCACACCATGGAGATCATTCTATTTCATTTAGAAAGTGAGATTGAAAAAACATCTTTCTGCATCTCTACAGAGAAATCAAAGCAGATGCACACGAGCAGTTTTATTGGAGATTTCTTCAAGATGCTTAAAGAGGTTAATGTTTTTTAAAAGGCAATGAAGTTGTTAGAAAAATACAACTCAATTCAATGTGTATCCTCAATGCTTGGACACAAAAGCAAACAATGACATAGATTTCAGTGTTACTCTGCATCATTTCCATCTAAAAAGTCACAGGAATGAAAGCGATGTATAATGCCCTCAAAAGTTAATCCAACTCAGTTGCTACATTTGTTTGGAATCTGGTCACACTTTTTTACTGAGATTTGTTAGTGCACCTATTTGAATGGAGATGTTTTTATGGTATTTCCTCTAAGATATAGTAAGCCCTGACAGCCGAATAGGGGGAGGGAGGCTTCATGAACAGGGCCCCTATTACTACCGTAGATGCAGATAGGGCAATTTGAATGTGAGAAGAGTTAAGAGTGGGGGCTATAGTCAAAAGGAGTGGAATCAAAAGTTATATATGTTAGTGTCAGAGGTAGTTAGCCACCATTTTGAGTAGAGAGATAGGTAAAAAGATCACTCCCTCCCTCCTCTGTTTATAGTTCAGTTAGTGGAGTGGTGACATAAAATAAAAAAAAGATAGGGAATGGAACATAATCCATGGAGGGATGAAGTGGAAAAGCATATTGAAATATAATATGGGACATAGAGCAGATTATACGGGGTATTGGAGCATAAATACCAGTCTGGAAGTTTGTTAGTCACAGAGTGCAGGGATTCTGTCGGTCTGTCAGAATGGATGGATAGGGGCCTGAACACTGGATGGTCAGTGCTAGAGCAAGCAAAGTGGCTTTGGATTCTCTAAGGGCTTGGGTCCCTATGAAGGATTTTGGGCGGTTGTGTTCACAGGGCGATCATAAATGTACCCACTGAGCTAGAGGTGATGCGGCTAGTGGCTGGTATTGGTGTTCAGAAGGGGCAGACTGACAGGATCCTGGTATGTTGTTCTTTAACATTGGCTAATGTTTATATTAATATGTTATTTGTTATTTGGTTGTTATATGCAAATAAAGCTGTGGCCAGTAAAATTCCAAGGAAGGTGTCTGTGTAGTTTATTTTGAGTGAAGGGGTTAACTGGTAGCATGAAGTTAAGGGGGTGCCCTGTTCAAGATCTCATAGATTGTATTCAAGAATGATCTGATCAGTATGATCAAAAGTCTAGTTGTAGAAAAATTCTTGTTATAGTGACATATAAATATGGGTAGGAGTTTCAGAAAATTCAGGTTAATACATCAGGAGGTAAAATGAGTGTGTTGTGGGAGGTAAGATAAAAGTTTTATATTCACATAGCTTTACAGAATGTATATTTCCTTGAGGAATTGTCTATCATTTGGTCACTGCAACTTTTAATTAAAAAAATTGACCTTAGGCAATTTGTACTCTTGTGAACTATTAATAATAAAGGCATAACTGTGGACTTTCTGAATCTCTCAACTGCAGCGGTAATGGGATCTACACAAGGGGGTTTACAGTAGACTGTGAGCAAGTTTGTCATTAACAGGTATATATGATTACTTTCTTTTAATTTATGTCAAGCAATAACACTTTCCAACTCATAATCTTCTCTCATCCACCTGTCCTTTAGACCTCTGTAGGCCCTTATACCCTTAACTCATCAGTTTTTCATTGTTTTGCAAAAAGGAATAAAAGCTTCTGTTACTTATGAGTAGATGCATTTGCCATATATGATTGATGGGTTTGATTCCTACATTGTTTCATAAAGCGTTGTTTAGTATTCATGTCTGGATCCGGCTTGCTGGGGGCCTGTGCAGAAACTGAAATCAGAGCAGTTTGGTCTGGTTGGAAACAACTACTATATGACATTTTTACCATATGTCCATACACTACAGACTATTCAGCAATGCAGCTTATGAAATTAAACTATATATTATTTATTCATAGTCAGGAGAGAAATAGTCTGGCTAGAGTCTCCCCTGTGTAGTCTTACAAATATGAAAATACACCTTGTTTCATGAAATCTATATTTCTCTTGAGGCAATCTTTCATCTTCTGAACTGATTTAGTTGTACACTTGCAGAATTCTGTGCAGTAGGGAATATACCGTGTTTGCTTTTGTAAAATAGAAACCATTTCAGGAAAACTATTCATCAGTTGAATAACTTCCTGGGTTACAGTATCACTGACCTTTCTTTAACCCAGATGTTTATTATATCTCCTGGTAAATACATTTGCCGTGCCTCCATAGTTTATATTGTATTATTAGCAATTTGTTTGGTCTTTAACTTCAGACTAGCTAGCATAAAGGACTTCAGGGCGCTGCCACCACTTACATTAGGAGGGGCACATAGGTGTAAGAACTGTTGTGTGGTGCACTTTAATAAATAGCAAATAATAAGGCATCTGTGATTCAGTAAAATGTAGTAACAATTAATTAAACAAACAGAAATAACTTTGATAATAGATATAGCCAGTAGCAGAACCAGACAAAAAATAGCAGCTGATAATTACCACCAGCTGATGCCCCCATTAGAGCCCTAAGGGTGTATATGGTATAGACATCTTTTCTGGTATAAGGCTGTTTTAACTATCTGGTATAAGGCTGTTTTAACTAAATTTGCCACAGTTCACTGTGGTTACCTTAAAGATACATTGCACAAAAAAAGATTTCAACCAGATGAGCACAATATCATAGTAAGGGGCCCATCTTACAGTGGATAAAAATATAATGTGGGTACCAGAGATTGTTTCTGAAATAACAGTTTATTAAGAAAACCAACACATGGTTTAAAAACAAACACATAATGTTACTTACTCAGATGTACAATAGCAGCATCAGGCACTGTTGTAAAAGAGTTCCACCACTTTACACTGTTGATCCATGGTAATACAAATAAAAAGGTTGAAATGGGATTTATAAATATCCCCCTATGTATAATCCTCCTGTTACTTCCCTGCTGGGCCCAGCCTTCTATACCTTATGTCAGGAATCTTAATCAAAATATCACCACTATGTAGCAGACAGATTTTTATATATATATATATATATATATATATATACTTACTAGACAGAAATTAACATTTTTCATCAGTAGCCCAACACAAAAACTGAGTGATACCAAACTAATGGAGACAATTACCCATAAATCCATTACACTGGAATAAACAGATTTTTGGAGACTTCTAGGAAGACTCCTCCTCTACTGAAGTTGTCTGTTTTGATATCCTAAGATTTATTCCTGGATTCCCTATGCTGAATGTACAGCATGTCTAGAACACTACGGCCTACTAAATATACTTTGGTCCTCATATAATTATTGGAAGGCTAAACTGTGAATTCAGTTGGCAGTCAGAATCAGTCAGTTGGCAGTCAGAATCTGTTCTCACTCCTTGTTGCATGAGGGAGGAGCAGAGACAAAAGCATGCTGTACCATTCTATCACGTAACGCCAGGCAAAAGTTACAGAGTATTCTATCTGGACTACAGAGCCAAATCTGCCCCCCTGGGCAACTGCTAGACAGACCTTTTCTTCCTATAACCTTTTATTGTATTAGTAGGTTTAGTTAACAATGAAATAAAACATATGCAAATGGTTAAAAAACTAAATCCATGATCATTTCAAATATTTAATTAAAACTGGATGCATCATGTGACAATAACATTAAAGTGCACTTTATGCATCCCTTAAAAGTGAGTGCAAACCCCCTACTCTGTGGACACCTGACTGTGTAGGCGACAGCCAGCAAGGTGAATAGATAGGCAGTAGGGCAGGTGAGATGGTTTGTGTCCCCCACAAAACTACATTGTGGTGCACCATGGACTGCCTGCACCACCTAATATAATTAGATCAGTTAGAAAGAGAACATGTCAGAATGAAAGAATCACTTGGCTCTGAAACCTGGCTCTGAGCTGCAGATCACTACACATTTCTGAGAAATTTTATAGCCATGTTCCTTCCTTTCCTCCCTTCTGTCTTCCAGATGTTCCCTGTGTATGGCCACTGAAATATTAGGTTCCCTCACACAGAGAGGGATCATTTATACTGAACAATGCTAAGGAACTGACAAATTGTTATCAATATTTCACACTTTTTTTAATTTCACAAATCTGTTGCTCCAGGGAGTGAAATAAACCCAATTTCTTTTCCTGGACTCCAGATCGATGTTCTAATATGTAGCCATTTTAAGCTGATTTGACATGAATAATGAAACATTAGAAAAGTGCCTGTCATTGCAAGATGGTGAGTGTGTTAACACTCCTCCTTCATTACCGACACCCTGCCATTTCTTTTCCCTTTTGTTATTCCCCCTTCCTAGTTTTATTTTCCATATTATTTTATTGAATTATCCTTTATAGCTTCATTATATTAATTTGCCTTTCTTTGTTATTATAACCACAGTAGAATTCCTTCTCAGTCATATTTGGTTTTTTACCCTCAGATGGATTAACATTAGCTTGGGTCCCCAGGGCAAGAAGGTCACCCCCTGTCCTGTTTGACTTGCCCAAGTTTTTTTATACCATGACCCTTTTATCTTAGTGATGGGTCATGCTAAGATAGGGCATTTGGGGTGGAGCATTGGATTGTAAGAAATGGAGTTTGGCAACTGCAAGAAAGTCTATAATCCTGGCATGCTGTGCAATGCAAATATGTGACATTTCAAATCAATTAGCAGACATTTCTAACCTTTAAAAAACATCGAGAGCTGAACAGCTCAAGCTCAACCCTCTGACTTTTCAGTGCTATTTCTAACCTTTACTACTACACACAACATACTATTGAGCAAACAGCTAAAGCAGCTTTTTAGATATTCTGGGCACCTACCAGTTGTAGCTTCACTTGTGTAAGGTAAGTTTATTCTCGTGGTAATTTATGGTTTTTTTTTTCTTCAACCTAACAAGTTTTTGCTTACGAGATCAAATCAATCTTACTAGCTATCCTAGACATAAATATGAATTAGTGATTGGAATGCAGTTGATCTCCAGTGACCCATCTTTTCCCTCCAACGTACAGCCAGTTTAATTTATTTTTCAAATAAGCAGATAGGCTAAGGTAAGTAAAAGTTAAAGGAAGACATATACATTCTAAAAAAAATAACTGACAACTACTACAAAGTCCTCTGCGACTTATGTTACATACTGCCAGTTCTCCTTTATATGCATTGAAAGGGAAAGTAGAAAGAAAACACGTTTAGAAGGGAAATATGCCCTACTAATAAATCCAGATTACTTATTATACCATGAAAAGGAGACCATACAGATGCCAGGTGTTTGCATTTATAACCATTATTTATCCCTTCTAAGGAATTTCTCCAAGACATCTCCAAATGAAGCTGTACACTGTGCATAAGACTGCTGTTAGTGATGGTGTATAAAAAACTGCATAATCGTTTTAAGTAGTTTGACAACCCCTACTTGTGTATAACAACAAATATGTAGACGCCTTGTGATGTACTTACTGTATAAGGAATTAAATGGAAGGTCAACCCTATTTATCAATAGTGTAGAATTCTGTGAACAATCTGGAAAAGGCAACAAAGATTTAACTAAACAGAGATTGTTCATGGCATTCATATCAAGTTATTGCATGTTGTCATTAGGCAGTCAAGCCTGTTAGTGATTTATAGCCAGATTGTAAGAATATAAGAATAGCAATGTTTCCAATGCATTACAAGCAATTATATCACAGAATGGAAATAGGCAAATGTTCAACATATGCCAAACAAATTGGATACATGCTGCAAATATACTCAACCTAATGTTTTTCATTTAAAAAAAATCCATGTGTTTTACTCTCAGAGCATGAACATGTATTTAATATATAACACATTTACTGTAAATTCCAGGTTAACATCACGACATTAATAACATACATTTGTCACAGTTACAATCCCCATGCATTCTACTCACATATACGTTTTATTAAACGTGATGGTCAACCTATATGTAATTTCATTGTAATCGAATGCCAGTTTATAATCAATCATGTTATCTTTAATTTCTATTCATTTTCTATGAACTGTGGCTTTTAAGTTATTTGAATTTTTGATCAGAACTTTTTGCTGACACAGTTTACTGCTACAAATGCTTTTGACCCACTTTCACATGGTAAAACGCATTTAGTTTAAGGCATTTGCGGCTGTCACCTATTTCAAACAACAGACCTCTGCTTCTTTGTTTTTTCACTGCCTTACGAAGCTGGCTGGAAATAAGTGTGCCACTGCCCTAAATGGTCTTCTGGTTGCTAAGTTCAGTTAACTTAGCAACCAGTTTCTGATATTAAGTCTGAGTGAAAATAATTATACATTAAAAAATCAGTCCTCAGATTAATTTTCTGCTTGCTGAGGATCAGCAATTACCATCAAAGAAATAAAACAAAACAGAAAGTAAAAAAAAATTAAGACTCACTATTTGTAAATTATCTTAAATAACCACTGTCAACAATATATTCAAAACGAATTTCATGGTGAACTACCCCATTAATGTTTTGTATTGTATTTTATTGTACTGTTTCTTCATATAGTTTGAATATATGCAATCTGATTTTATTGTAAAATAATAACATTTAGGGGGTCATGCTGTAAAGTGATAATTCGACTGTTGAATTCGCAGATAGTGGATTCCCATTATAAAGTCGCAACCGCAACAATTCTCCCATTATAAAATCGCGACTGTGACAATTTTTTTAAAGTTCCATCTTTGACATTTCCTTTGTAAAGTCGCGACTGCGACAAAATTCTCATTAGACGGTCATGACTGCAACAGTAACAGTCTATTGCGACTGTCTTTAGCTGGCGAATTCGGACCTTTACACTACAATTCGGACTTTACAGTATACTTTTTCTTGTTGTTTTGTGTGTCCAGTTTTTCTATTTTGCCTTCTGTTTATTTTTTGATGGGGATAAATTTAAAGATAACATTATAATTAAGAAATTGTTGCTGGCCATTAGTTGCCCTTCACTGTTTGCTGGAATCTGCAAATGTTCCTCTATATAGGATATAGTCACTCAAAAGCAACAGGCAGGTCAGCCACCAGAGAAAATCAAAGGAATCACATTACTCCTTTACGGGATCACCCTGCTGATAAAGGCAGCCCAGATTCGAAGGTGGAATTTCTGGGGCACATATGTATTGCGGGGTCTCTAAATCTCCTGCACCAGAACATCTGTTAGGAATTTTCCAGTCACTGTTCATGTATGGTATAATAATTCAGTTATTTCCTGGGGCAGAACCTCTGATATTAACCTGGTGGAAATCATTTATTTGGATGACTAATTTATGTACCTTTGTCTACTAGCCAGGCGAATAAAGTGCGCGTTCTTTGGGATGAAAGAAGTTTCTTTACCATATTTATAGCTGCCTTTATCACTGCAAACCTCATTTCCTTATAAAAAGTATTACAGGAGTGCAGCGTGGGCTATGTGAACAGAATGGACTAGAAAACATCTTTGTTTCAAGAGAATGCATTGTAGCTCCTCTCGTTTTACTTGCCAATATCTGGTATCAATGTACATTTTGAATGCATTGCTTAAATATTCTTTGCATGATGGACAAAGGAGGGAGATTAAAGGCAAAGGCTAACATTAAACACACAGCGAGGGGGGACTAGGATAGGAAACAGCAGATGGGAGGAGTGGTACCCTTTTGATGTTAATGGAGGGGCCCTGACACTTACTCTCAGTTGACTTGACAAGGCTCTTATGACACTATCTAATAGAGTGTAACCGCAAAAATGACTCTTCTATAAATGAATACTTTTTCTGAACTGTCAAGAATGTTGAAAGTCAGGGCCAAAACAATTTAAAGATAGAAGGAAGATTGACTCTGAAGGAAATGCTAGATTAAAAAGTTAACTTTTTATCACTTTAAGTGGCAGTGGTGCTTCAAATAAGTTACTCTCATGTCAAGTACCTTATCATAACGTAACAGTCAGTGGAAATTTGTAAATGTTTCTCTAACCTGATAAGCCATGAGATTTATGCTGGCGGAAGCACTATTATTTTAATGTGCTATATCTTCCTAACCAGTTTAATGACTTATTTAAAGTAGAAGGTTTTTAAAGTACCTCTACCTCTGCCAAGAGTAATCCATCAATATCTTCAAATCTAAATTAACATCTTACCTTCTTGGAGCACTAGCACTGGTTTTCATGTCTATATTTTATGCTTAAGCAACTATATTCAAATTTTTAATATTTTTTATTTATGTTCTTATTTAATTGGCACCTATAGCCTAATGAACTGACACTTTATGCTACTGCACTTGTTACCCTCCTATCTGTTTATGTAAGTCTTCCTCCTATGTAGATTGTAAGCTCTATGGGGCAAGGACCTCCAACCTTTTGTTTCAATCATGGCCTGGCACTTAAAGTGATGTATTTTCTTGATTATATGCTTGTAATTTACTTCACTTGTTGTTTGTTACACACTTCCTTTGTCTGTATTATAATTATATTGTTGGATTGTACAGCACTGTGTAACCATGTGGTGCTTTATAAGTAAAAATATACATACATATATATATAAAGTACTTACAGTGGTGTGCAGTGAACAATGAATAGCACAGAAATGCTTTAACACTTAATCAAATTAAGCACTTTCAATAATAAGCAGATATTTTTATTACAATTTTATTTGCCTGAGGAATAATTTTGATCAGTCATATAGTTAGTGATGCCATCCCTGTGACCAGTTTTGTCCTGGAACAGATATAACCCTTTCCTAACTACTTGGTATTGTAAATCCTACTGGAAAATCTTAAGGTGTCCTGTGGCAAGTATGACCCTACTTAGGGGTAGTTTCCAGTGGGGTCATGCAAGGTTGCTAAGCATTGCGCATGTCTATCAACATTCAGAAAAAATCAGGACAAATTGTGGCCACATTTTTGGAAATGAGACAATAAACACTGCCCGTTCTGGGCCAGTTCCAGCTGTTTTCTGATTAGCTTCACCCTTTCCGTACATACCCACCCCTCTCCTACCAATATTGGGAGAATTGTGAGTTTTGGAAGAATTTCAGCACTTTTTAATTTTTCAGAACAGCTGAACTGACCATTAATAGATAGTTAATCAAAGGAAAAACTACCATCTGCACAGTTACATTTTGCCATTTGTTTGAGCCTTAGCTAATATGCATGCTTGTATATATGTACAGTATACATGCATTTTTGAGAGAGGCATCTATACAGTGAAAACTCTGTACCAAATATAGCCTACTGTCTTAATTTAAAAATGCAAGGCTGCCAACAGGGGCCACGGGAGGTACAGCTGTAAGGGGCCAACCCAGCTCAGCAAACCAGGGGGGAATCTGCCAGTCAAATATGGGCTTAAATACTGAACAATGCAACTGATGGCCTACTGAATAAAGTAATGGGGCAGTCGGTAGTGTAACTAGGATGTGTACAAATGTACATTGTCATAATATAGGGCCCCATTTGTCAGCAGAGTGGCAAGCTTTAGCGAAAAGGTTCAAAACATCTCTGCAAATTTACACTGGTGAGTAGCATTTCTTACAGAAGCCATTACATCATGTGCAATGTCATCTCTTATATAACCTTATCAGTTTTTCACATATGTGATGCTGTCCTTTGCAAACCTTATCAATCCTTTATGTGTGCAATGTCATGCCTTAGACCCATGTCACAGGAGTTTTTTTAGCCCTGCACCCTTATCACTGCATTACATCTATGTCATAAACAACTTGTCATACATTGTGTTGCTGGAATTACAGGTATTTTCTTATTTCGGACTAGCTCTTCTAATTATCTAGAGGCTGACAGGCTCTTTATTTGTATAGGAGTTCCTAGAATACATTAGGAATACGGGAAAGATAATACATGGAGATTTGCAACTGACTCCAGACAGCAGTTATGGAGAAAAGTAATTCAGTGTAGACATCTGTGACATGTCCTATGTGCAGGAACAGGCAGAAAAATCTTGATGACAAGAATGACAGTTACCTAAACTTTTACTGAAGATCTTTATTCATTTGCTGTTTCTATACAAATGCAGTCACAGGTCAACTAGTTATCACAAGCCAGGCTTCATTGTCTCCTATGAAGGGCCTGTACTGTGTTTGTGTAGGGGAGGATTGGACACCTGCCTATGTCCTCAGGCCTTTGAGGTGGGGCCAACTGCTACTACATCTGCTGTCAGTGTTCTGTTTCAGCAGCCAATGGCTGCTTTCCCCGTCTTTAATTAATTTGTGACTAACAAAGCAAAGGGATAACACATGAGTACGTTTAGTACAAGTTGTGAAAGTGTAGCATAATGGTTAAGTTATATGTTTAACCAAACTAAAATCCTACCTTATGGAGCACTAGCACTGATTTTTTGTAAATATTGTATTGCATCCTTAATTAACTATTTATGCTTAGTATATATATATATATATATATATATATATATATATATATATATATATATATATATATATATAAT
>JAKJJM010014140.1:0-20471 GCA_021901965.1 Pipa carvalhoi | reverse complement strand
GAACCATTGGAGAGAGACAGTTTGCTAACCTGTTTGTACAGCATCTGATGAATATTTTTCTGACCTAAAGTAAGGTAATAATTTTTATACAAAGTTTTATAACGAAGTAATGTGTAGCTTGAAAATATGTTTATTTATTTTAAAATTGATTAGTATTGGGCTAATATCTGATAGAAAGCAACTGTCTGTGCTCAAGTGCTCAATCTCCACTAATTAAGTTGTGGCAGAAGACGCAATGTGAAAGGACTTTAGGGTGCTTGCCAATGGAGTGGCAGCAGTGGATTATGAAGACCAATAGATTATGGATGATCACAAGAAGATTTTGTGGGTAAAATATGACCTTCCATTAGATTACTCTGTGGGCAAAGAGGGGGCTGAGGACTTAGTAGACAACAAAGGCCCATCCCTTTAGGAAAATATGTCAGGGCAGGTAATGATGAAATAAATTATTTCTTTTTGTTTTAACATGTTTTGGGGCATTTAGAAAGGAGTTCACCTCAATATTTTGGGGCGAGGTTTCCAATGAAGACCCATGACCTTACATATAAATAAGAAGTGGTGGGTCTTAGGACGAGGTCACATTTAGTTTTAATTTTACATTTTCCACTCCAAAATAAGTTAGGAGGTGGGAGCCCATATGATCACACAGTAAGTAATAGGTCCAATACAGAGGAAGTTGGGTGATATAGAAGGGTATAACCTCCAGGTAACTGTCCCCTGCCTCCCTTCTCCCCTAACGTTTGCATTTTTCAATATGCAAAGAGGTAAGGGGAAGGAGGAGCTTGATAGCTACACTACTATGACACATTCACCCCACATCTCTGCACAAGATGGGGGTTTTGAGGTGAAAGTAATATCAGGCTATCATTGTTCCAAAAACCAAACTCCCGAATATCAAACTAAATCAGAACTTTGCCAAACTGTTTTGCTAATCTCTGTTACTGACTTACAGCGAGACATTTTCTCTGTGTTTATAGATGACAGAATAGAAAACAGGTTTTCCAAACTGTACCTGAATCAGTGGATGAGTGGAACTGGAAAGAAGAACATTGTAAGGCACCTTTGATCCTGTTTGATTTTGATTGAATATGACAAAGTCAAATTCTTTAAGTAGGGGCAAATGTTTATAGAGGTTCAGCAACCGATAGCAAACCAATGAGAGATTGGTTTTCATATTTCTAACTTCCCTGTACCAACAAATGCTAACTGCTGATTGGTTGTTATGGGTATTTAGACATCTGTCTCTCCTGTTGATGAATTCCAAAATGTGTTTTTTTAAGAACAATTACTTGGTTACTATGATATCTTTACTTGAAAGAATTATCTTGAAATGATGAACCAACAGTTATTGCTGGAAATAAATAATATCAAATATTACATATATTTAGAAGCAATATTGCAAAGTACTGCCATATGCCCCAATTATTACTATTTCTTAGTTCTGCTTCATCTACGTATTTTGTAATATCCTTAAAATTCTGTATGAAATTATTTTTCTGGCCATGTAATAAGGCAGTTTTAGATTTTTCTTTTTTGTGTCAAGTGGAAGCCTCTCTTAGATCCCTGGGGCCCAGTGCGATAACTACCAATACAGCCCCTGTTGTTACAGCCCTCTTCGCTGAGCTAATTGTTAAATTGTAATATATAATATAAAATCACACCAAGGGCGAAATTTATTAAAATCGAAAATTGGCCGATTTTTTTATTTGTGAAAATCGAAAAAAATCGCAGGTGATTTTTTACAGATTTTGCACAAATCGAGAAAAATCAAGGGCGAGTTTTACCAATTTTGCACAAATCGGAAAGAATCGCAGGTGATTTTTTTTAATATCGCGGCTGCGAAATCGAAAATCGTCTGTGATTTTTCCAGATTTTAATAAATTTCGCCCCTAGCATTAAAATTCTTTTTTAAAAAGTTGTTCCTGAGTTTAACATATCTAATATCAAAGATAACTTGTTCAGTGCTTCTTACATATGCAGTAAATAAGCAATAAATAAAGTATTATTTATTTATAAAAAATGGATAGCAATAATAATAAAATTTGTGATCTAATTTTTTTATTGTAATTTATTATTAGTGAAAATGTTATAACTTATACTAATGTCGGACCAAAGTGGCAATGATAAAAATAGATCTTGCTTTTTTGTAGTATTAATATTAGCTTTGGAATTAGTAAAGATGCAAGTTTAATTCTGTGATTTGTGCAAATCTTCTAATCACTAACAATATTCCAGACCTCTTCTCTAATTAAACAAGTGGTCATTTTATTACAGAGATTAGTCTCATTTATGCTTCCACAGGGACAAGTAATTATAAGGATTTGCAATTTCACATTATTTTCCAGTTAACAAATGAACATCCTCATTAACAACAGTTTAGCAATACAGCTTGGCAAAGGCTACAATGTTTGTGAAATATGATTTTATTTCTTATTATCTCTTGTTTATATATTTATTACTTTATAAAATAAACTTGCAAGCATGATTACATACCTTGCTTTCTGTATTCAAAAAGTTACAAGTAACCTTAGAACCTAAAATGTAAAAACCTGAGATGATTGTCTTGAGAATAACTACATGTTGTTTCGAGTTTCTTTTAATTCTGAAACTGAATTTGTATCTGAGAAGACTGAGAACTAAAGTAACATCGGGGCATATTTATCAAGATGAGAAATTAATAATAACTCCTATAAGGAATCTTCAAAAGAATGATCAGGCACAAGCCTTGGATGTACAGATAGAGGTCATGCCAGATTATTAAGAAGCAATATTCTAATTGCAAAGTCAGACTGTGTCTAACAGTAGACAATGTAGTGCCTCTTCCTCATCTGTCCTTACTCTATGGGATAAATTGTGGTCTAGTTTTGGGGCTGCCACTTCCAGAGATATTCCTTTCTACCTTGCATGCGCTTTCAGATGGCTATATTTCAAATTGGCAGGACAGTAATAATTTGGGACTTCAAACTTATATTTAAAAAATATAGTCCTCGTCTTTAGGAACCACCACCATTATTATGCTGGCAGTTCATAGACATATTGTTCATTTTGCACTAGTGCTATAAATCATAGCAATCAGCCATTATACTAATCAATAATAATAATTAAATTCCTGATTGGATACTACATTGGTGCAAAATTGCATTGTTGTTTAGGAAATGATTAGTGCAAAAGTGCAAGTCAAACTGTAAATATTAAATCTAATTACTGATCCACCTAAGGGTCATATTCATCAAGCTGAAAAGTTTTGACAATTAAAATTTTCACCTGCAAAATGCTGAAAGAATTCACCAAGGTAAATGGGGAAACTGAAATGTATCAGTCACAAAAATATGTAGATCTGCGCTAATTTTTATTAACAATTCTTAATACCCATGCCCCTATGAGTACAATAGAATGCAGTTTTATTCAAATAAATCCATTTAGCACTAGTAAAATGCATTCTGGTTAATAGAGATACAGGCTGATTGCGTACTTATTTGGGCTTGAGGCAAAATAGGCTGATTAAAAAAAAATCAAACATTTAACTCTGCTAAATAAGGGAATAAGTACTGTGCATCAGGGTTGGACTTGCTTCTAATTTATACCGAAATTTAGAACAATTCAGTTGTTCAACATTTATGTGAAATGGGTACGTGATAGGTTTTAGTTCCCCTTCATAGTCATACTTCTGAATACTCATATTATTTACATATATATTTATTTATTTATTTATGACTGAGAAACAGGTCATTATAGCTGAAAGCTAAAACCTCCTGTCCTGCAGTAGATTTAGTAGAGTGAACAAAGCATTGTTTTTGTCCTTTGCAGAGAAAGAAAATTATACTCTAAATTGTCTAAATTGTAATTTAATACAAACAATTCATATACTTTAGGATATAATTACTTGAAAATGAGATATTTCACATTATTCCTTTACAGAAAATGGATCCCACCCAAAAAATAAATAAATAAATAATAATGTGATCATCTGGAAGACTTTAAAATGTCAGCTACAAATAATTATTCTGTAAAATATATTAGGCAAAGATCACAAAAAAATGACAATAGAATAGTATCCTCATCCATGGATTTTTGTAATTTCACTACGGAGGGGCCCCCTTTCTATTTTACTGATACTTTATTCACTTATTGAATATTGTGAATAACGTGTGCAAATTGAATTACCAAGTCTTACATTTTTTATCTTGACCAGGAAGTTACAGTAAAGCTTCTGACTAATCATATTACTGAGTATCTATTTTTACTCACTATATTGATTTTAACTTTTCTCCCTCTGTGTTTTGTCCATTTATTTTCCAGTTCCATTTTTTTTTACAGTTTCATTGCACCCTCTTGAATAATCTGATGGTCTCTTGTGCAAGTATAATCATTTTGTACGGTGCAGCAGGATCGCAGTATTACATATACGCAAAAGCAGTTAAGAGACAGAAAGTAATATATCCGCTCATGCTCAAGAGTAATGTCCTGTTTGTGTATCATAATAGCTGGTGTAAAAGCAACTGTCATAGGGTCACATTATTAATACTATATAGGATTACTGAAGCCTGCCACAGTCTGCAGTTGCTTTCCTGTGGACTTAAAAAGTTTACATTTATCTTAAATTGTTGGCAAAGCAAAGGATAACCATACACACATTTACTGCCACAACAACTGTAGGAATTTGTCCTATTATATTTTATTGACAAATATGCTGCATTGACTTTTCCCCCGGAATGTTTTAGTGAAATGACCTCTGTATTGTAATTAAAATGTGATGCGGCATTCCATCTTGTAGTTGCACAAAGGTGATATTTCTGCTTTTTTTTTTTTCTTTTTAAAACCACTGATTGGATGAATGCTAATGTCTTCATCTTTTCACTTGGGATACCACTTGATGTATCCCATTTTCTACAACCTTAATTATTCCATTTGTAGACATGAATGCCATTTAGATGTAAGCTAATTCAGCATGGTAACTCAATTAGATTTGTAGTGACTAGGATTTATGAAACATCAATGGGTTCTCAGAGAGACCAATGGGACCGATAGTTATTTATCCCTATCTCTCACTGATATTGCATCTCAGGAGCTCAATTAAACACACCGAAGGAGTCTGTTTTTTGAGGATTCGTCTTTGGCAATTACACAATTTCTTTCAAGCAATACAAGTATGTTAGAATTTGAGTAGAATGTGTGATTTAAGCAGCAATCTTTTAGTAATGTATTTGTTAGAAAACAGAGTTGTGTTTATAGCACAGAGACAATGAGAAGAGTCAAAATGTGTTCATTCTCTTCCTTTTCTACTTTACAGTGTCACAGAAATGGCATCAGCTGTGCAATATACTGTCACATCTCTCTAAGCCTCAAAATCATAGTCTATATATATATATATATATTAACTCCTTCTTATCTTACAGAACAGTCTGCTGAGATTGACTTTCCTGGGCTCTATACATACATAATGGGGAATTATATTCTCTTGCATATACTTTGCCAGCATGGACTGAATTATAAGATCCAATCCCATACCTAGCAGATTGAGTATATGTATTTTATTAGCATTTTAATCTTTAACAAATTAGTTTAGTTTCCAGTTCAAGGGTCACTCAGCTTAAAACTACATTAAAATATTTTTAATATATTTTGATATATTAATCATTTAATATATTTTTTATATTTTTTCATGCGAACGTGTACTTAAAGGACCAGTAACACAAAAAAATAAAAACAACTTATTTGCATTGGCATGACAGGTATTTAAATACAACATTTGCAAAATTATGTTTCATGTTGAATTCATACATTTTATTGCTTTCTGTCTTTTTTTATTTTTACTGATAGCAGCCATGTTGTATGTGTTTATTACACAGACCTCACTCAGTTTCATTGTTTTCTATGTTGCTTTAGGTAACACATATTCAGAAACTGCCCCAGAAAGACTCATTTCTAAAGTTAAATAGTTAAATATAATACTTTATTTTCACTATTTAGAACTTTTGAAACACAAAGGGAATATACACTAATTATAAATGCGTTGGAGGCATTTTCTTTTTTGTTGGTATTATTGTCATTTTAACCCTTAGATTACAGAATGTAAGGTAACTGTAATGGGGACCTGAGTATGTATGTATGTATATTTTTATTTATATAGCGCTGCTAGGTTACGCAGCGCTGTAGAGTCCAACAATACAATTATAATACAGACATGGGAAAGTGCTTAACAAGTGAAGTAAATGACAAGCATATAATCAAGAAGATACATCACTCTAAGTGCCAGGCCATGATTATAACAAGAGGATGGTGGTGTAACTTGGTAACTGAAAATTAGTTGTTACCAGTCACTTAAAATTGCAAATAATTGGAATAATTAGCAAAAAGGCTATTCAAATTATTGTTTAGAAGGTGACGTTTATTCATGGTGTTAGTAATAATTCTAAACCATTGTATAGTCTTTCATTTAACTCTAGTAAGCTTATAAGTAAGTCAAATGGCCCAAGTCTCTTTCGTCATGTAATGATAATATGTAAATACCCATAAAGGGACTACACAATATAACTATAAAGCTATTTTCTCAATATTGCCAACCACAAAATCAATTTTAAAAAGATTCATAGGTATTAATAGGAATTGCTATGCTAATTATTATTTAATAAAATAATAGTTTAGCATGTAATGCAGCAGTGCAAATTATTTTATAGCTAGTTTTCCATAGAAAACTTATTCACACTTTAATAAATATATCCCATAGGTATTTTTGAATAGATAGTGATAGAGGATTGGTATAATATGCATGTTAAATGAGCTCTAAGTTGTTATATGATGACACTATTTGTTCAATCTAGCAATTTCCTGTACAAAACATACCTTTTTTAAACAAACAAATAATTATATTCAGAATGAAAATGATAGAAACTGAACTAATGGAATGAATGTGGTGAAAAAAATAACTACATTTCACAGGAACACATATTCAATTGAAGAGCATTTAAAATGCTACAAACAGTTAACAGTATAAAGATCATAGTATATTTATTATTCACAAATATTATTTGTATCCCTACACTCAAAATATTAATATTAAGCAGCAGAAGATTGGTTTTATTGATGGTGGGTGGGATGAAAGCTGGTTCATACTGAGGCATGGGGTATAAGGAGCCCGCCTACAAAGAGGATATGGTTTTTGTGGCAAGGGAACTCCAAAGGCATGGCCTTCAGGTTCAGCCCCCACTTGGATTGTCGGCAAATCACTCAAAGAGTCAATGAAGTGGAAAAGATGGTCACAAGTGCACTGCCCCTTTAATATGCAATAGGGAACACAGCAAAACAACAGTCAAAACTCCATTACAGAACAAACTCAGATGCTCAACTAACTTAAAGCTCATGCATGGCTCAAACATCTAGCAACGGTGTGCTATTGGGAAAGTGCATGGGTCGGCTCAGGGCAAACTGTTATAGTGCTGCTGGCTCATAGTAAGGACAGTGCATGAGCCAACAGCACTAAGGGAGACCAGTCAGAAGATCAATGCAAAATTACCAATAGTAATATGCAAAGATTGTTTAATCCTATTCTATTTCTACTGGAAAAAGTCATTTGTTTTACTTTTGAACGAACCTTTTCTTCTTTAAATGCATATTTCAATGTCAAACAAGAAAAAAAAACAACAAACAGCTATTCATCTATAAAATTTAGACTTCTGCAGCTGAAAAGATTGTCATATACTTCCAGTGCTTTAACAGAAATATTTTGACATTCCCATAAATCCTTTCTGTCTGCAAATGAAGAGGGAAGCCAGCTTATTTTTAATCAGATTTATATTAAGGTTTCACCTTTTGATTAGTGTTAACCACTGAGGGTATGAAACTTAGTTCTTCTGCTCAGAAATATTTCATGTCCAATAATATATAAAACAAAGATACAAATGAATTATAAAATATGCTTTTATTGTTGTAAAATGAAGTATTAAAAAGATAGATTGCGGTCAGACATTTATAATTAAATACATTAAACATGGGCAAGGTGAAAACATTTTTTCCAGTTGGAAGATTGAGAAATACATATCTCGCTGTGGCCACAATAATTACTTTCTTGCACATAATGATCCAGATAGAAGGCTTTCAATTCAGTTTCAGTTTTCATTGGGGAAAATCCTTAAACTGGTATCTTACTGTAAATGTATATTGCATATTGAACATTCACTAGAGCAATGCTTACACCTCCAGGTATAAGTGGAATTCCATGGTAGTGGAATAGGAATCTGGGAGGGTAACAACCACTCTGCAGAATACTAGAGCCTTCTGACATTGTCTGATACCTTTTTAAGACCCACAACTTTCTGTTGTAGGAGCCCATGTATACAATACCCACAGGAGAACAAAATCTGTGGCAGGACATAAAATATAAGGAAAGAATAGAGATGGACTGAAGATAGCATTGGCATGAACCAGGCTATGGTACCAAACAGAGTTCAGAAAACTAGGTAGGACAAACAAATGAAGCAAGGAATACTGTCACAAAGGCAAAAGGCATGGTACAATAGAAATCAAAGTATGTATTACAGGATTGTGATATCACAGAACTGTAATAGGAAGGGACTTTTAAAGCCAGACTTAGAGAGAAAACATCAACAAAATAAATTATAGCCAAAAGAAAAAAAGTTCAGGGCTGGCAGCTAACTTGTATGACAAGGAATAATGGATAGGTAACAGAGCCTAAAATATATGATCAGGACTTCATCAGGAATAGAACAGGAGCCAATTTGCTCAGAGTTAACAGGAAGTGACACCTCTATGTATAGCTGGAGTGGAGAAATATGCTGCAGTTGTGCAGATAGTCTGCTACTTCTGCACAACCAATTAGCAACAGCACAGATGAAAGCATATGTACCCTAAAAGTCTGGTCACAGGCAACAGTGCTTAGCACAGAGACCACATCAAGTAGACAGAAAGCTGTAATCCCTGTGTTGAACCCTGGCAGGACAGAACAGAATTTTTTTTACAGCAATTGGTCTTAGTAGCTTTGTATTGGTATTTTTACTTAGTATACTGTGTATTGCTGTGGTGAAGAACATTTTATTAAGATTACTGTCTATTGAAAAGTTCCTATATCTTGATAAAATGTAAGATAAATCACAAATGCAATCTTTCAGTAGTTTAGGGCAACAATGTTTTACTGAACTCTGTATTTGGTATGGGGAAATAAAACATTTGCAAGGGTGACTTAAAAAGTACTTAACCACTATGTTACCTATGAGTGAAATCATTAATAAAAAAAAAATAAGTGATGAAATCCATAAAGCACAAGGAAATCTGGGAGTAAAATATCCACAATCTGTCAATAGTGGCACATTAATCAGGCTGGTTGCAATAAATCTTCTGTCAATCAAATTTAGACAAAAACAATATTTACAAAACACCCAAATGTAGTCCTCTACACAAAAACAGAGCACAGTATTTTAAATACATTTATCTGCAAACAGGAATTTGTACTATAATACATTTAGAAAAAAAAAAAATAAATACACATTTTAACTGAAAATATTCTTGAGTGGCTTCTCTGTGGACTTAATAACATAATAGGAGTAAGTGCTATTAAACAACAATTTAGCATTTTATTGTGATGAATTCAAATCCATTAAATATCCTTTTTTAAAGAGTTGGTGTAATTATCTGTAAACAATTATGTTACAAAAAAAGGTCAAGTTGTCCCATAATAAAAAAAAGTTTATGGGTATTAAATGGATTTATGCTTCCATAAAAAAGCCTAGGGTAGCTTGATTAATTCTGTGGAAACGAAACCAACTGTGGTAATATTTAGACACAATAAAACGATACCAATTAACATGTTTCTATTTTTTTTTTTTTGTCATATTGATTAATGATGTCCTCAAACTAACAAGAGACCTTAAAAAATTCAAACTGGCTTCAGCAAACCAGTTAAGTTCTTGGCAAAACTGCCAACAAAAGAAGCGGTTAAGTGAGACAGCGCTGCAATAGTATGAATATTTAATTAATAATTAGTCATGTAATTTCTCCTCAGGAATTATTATCCCTCAAACTGGTTTGTGAATTTAATTATTAGCAGCCTTTTTGTTTCCTCGTCCCCTCATTACTGTCAGGATTGATGTAACATAAACTTCATTAAAAATTAAAGCAAGAGTCTTAATTACAAGGCTACCCTGACTGAAGTTAGAATTAGCCAACTCAGTGATGTGCAAATGAGAGCATTATTTAAGGAACATGCTGGAAGTGGTTATGCTAATTTGCAAGGTTCACAGTTGCAGACCTTTTCTCTTGCAGTTGCATATTCATTAAATGCACTATGCAAATTTAATGTAGCAGCTTTAGTAATGTGTTGTTAATTTATTCAGATTTATTGAGTACGACTTGTAAAGAAAAAAAAAAAGTCCAAATTTAATTACTCCTCCTCTTTTTTATATAAAAAGATAGCAGAGGTTTAAAGCACGAACATCTGAATTACTTTATTTTGATGGAGGATGCGGTATCAAAGGACACAATTTTTATTGCCTCTTTTGAAAGAATGTTTGATTTACTTAAGGAATCATCGAAGAAATCACTAAAATTGTGCATCCTATTTCCCAATAGCAATGTAAAAAAAAGTCTCAGCTGTATTAACTTAAGAGCTAAAGCAGTGCTGAGTCTACAGTCTAATGGATCTAACGGCCCTATGGAGACCAGTAAAGGTTATGTATTGATGTCTGTGCAAAGAAAACTATCTTTCTAGGATGCTCATTGGTTGCTAGGTTTTACAAGGATGCTGCTGATGATCAAGTAAAACAACAGGGAGCATGTTCATATTCTCCAGCTGTTACATCACCATGAAGCCTTTCCAACTTGTTAGTAGCTTGGAACGGGGAATTTTCTATTTCTTTAAACATTAATATTAAGCCTCAGCCTTTTTTTTTTTTTTCTTGAAGTAAAATGTTTTCCTAACAATTTATTTCGGATAAACTTATTTTAGCATTTGAAACATTTCATAATATTTACCATTTAAGTGGTAGACATTTTAGTCATAGTGATGCTTCTGTGAAGACATTTAAAAGCACGCATTTTTTTTTTGCAAGGTTCGTCATGACATTGCAATTCAAGGCAATACAAGATCTTCATTGATTAAGCTGAATGACATGGTAGGAAGATGTCAATGCCAGTGTGTCATAAAGATTTATGCAGAATAAGATCTAATTTTGTTATTGTACAAAAAGTATTATTTATTTGAATATCTCTATGTGAGGATTGCAATACACAAAGGGTAGATATTTACTACAGTTGAAAAAGTTTTTCAACTAGTTGATGCAGAATAAACAGCCTGTTTTTATCACATTGCTGTTTTTGTCTATTTACTAAGCTGGTCAAAGGGTATTTCATCACCCAAACATGTTTCCCTGCTTCAGGCTGGCAAAAACTCAGAATTCCCGATAGTCATAAACTTATGGAGCTCTTTGCATCCTGCATCTCTTTGCATGCGCATGCACAGGTACTTCTACTATTGACTAAACTGCAGAGTGTGCCAAAAGTGAGAATGAAACAAGGTGAACTGCTCTGAATTCACCTGTTTGACTTTGCCATTTCAAAGTGGCAAATTGGGGGGGTTGATGGCAGGGCTCCAGTGTTGCGTAAGGTGAATATTCATTCAAAAGTGACAATGGCAACTACGTGACAACATGACCTAGGGACAGGGTGACATAGAAATAGATAGAATATTCACACAATACAGTTAGTGGGTTATGGTGAGACTGACATCACTTCCCTTCATTTGTCGAATTCATTTCACTTTGTATGACTTCTCATCCTACTTCTATCCAACTGACTACGCTATGCTACGCATGTGACAGCCATCGCCGCAGTCCGCTTCTTTGACAAGTATGCGACTTGAATTGTAGTGAGGTGAATTCGACAGGTGAATTCACCCTTTTAACATTGAGGCCCATAGTCTTGGCCAAAAAGTATTGCCCAAAATATAATATATGATTTGCCATTGAATAAAAATATCTACTAGATACAAACAATGTTACATAACAAGAGATCATTCCTTAAAGGGTGTCAGACCACATTTTCTAGAGTGTTTCTTAGGAACTAGTGTGTTTTCAATGTATTTTGGTGTGGGTTTGTTAAATGTTAAGTAAGATACAAACACTTCTTATAGAGGTATAGTGTATATATTCAATCCAAATAGCCATTTTCAATTAAAATAACTGCATAGTATGACCACAGTTGAAAGGCTGCACTGTGTATCTCCATTAACCAGTTAAGGGAATGGGGTGTACATAATGTAAAACAACACTTCTGCATATTGTAACAGAACAAAAAGCTGGCTTGTAATATCTCTGACCATTTTCATGCAACTTCCCATACTCTGGGGAAACTTACTAATTACATTCACCTTATTGCACACAGACTGTGATATGATGGATTTGTGCAGTCCACTAGTGGGGCCTGTTTTGCTCTGTGCACTTAAAAACAAGCTGTGTCATTGTCATCTAACATGACATAATTGCTTATAATATATGGTTTTCAAAATGATTTCCCATGAACAAAGTATTGCTGATAAGGTTTACTGCTTTGGCCATTGGGTCATTGCTTTGTCATCTCATTAGAGATCCCCTAACCTACCCTTTGCTGCAAAAAATCTAGAGCCTATCATATTCAAACTATGTGCAACCTAACAGCCATTATGGATGACTAAGGTTCAGTAAAATACTATGGTCTCTGACAACCATTCATGCCTCTATTATATCCAGTAAATTATCCTGTCTTATAAATCAGTTTTTTTTATTCTCATCCTATCTTCTTCATGGGCTAACCAATACCTCTTGTGACTTAGTGGAAGCCCTTCATGATTTCAAAAGCAGGGAAAGTTTATATATTTTTCTAAGTGATTTTTATTTCTTCTTTTTTCACTTTTGCTTATTAATTTGTTAAATCTGTTCTTTAGAAATCAAGGGATAATATAAAAAACCATGAACTATGTACTGAATGAACATTCTTAAAAAATGAAAAGTTAAAAAAGTCCCTTTACTATCACAAAGCAGGCTACTGTTCTCACTAATTAATATGGGTCAGCTGATTTTTATAGCATAACAATAATATGGTATTAAGGTGGAGTCTTTTGGTAGCTTGCTATGCATTACCAAAATTCTTGCAATGTTTACAAAATCTGTTTAATAACATTTAATAACATATTATTATCCCACTTAGATTGTAAGCTCTACGGGGCAGGGACTTCCATCCTCTTGTGTCAATCACAATCTGGCATTCAGGTTGCTTGTAAGTTACTCACTTGTATTGTGTAATGCACATTTCCCATGTCTGTATTATATTTGTACTGCTGTATTGTACAGCGCTGCGTAAATCTGTGGCGCTTTATAAATAAAATTATACATACATATAATTATTTGGCTTCACCACAGCTGTATTACTTATTATAGATGTTGTGGCATATCAAGTAATGTAATTCTTGTCTACTATATGTGAATATGTGAATTAACTAACTCATGTTTGTTAAATTAGACTGGGTTGGTTTCTGTTTCTCTAGATATATTCTGTTTTTTTTTTAACACTAGCAACCTCCCTTTAATGTCACTTTCTTTGCAACATTAATTATCAGAAGATTTATTACTGGAAAAATGATGCTTAAAATAATCACATATAAATGGAGCAACTTGTTTCTCTGTGATACCTTTTATATGATGTAGTTAATGGAGCTTAAATAGTTTTACTGTAGATAAATAATAACAACAAATTTATGCAGCATAATATATATTTTATGCAATTTATGGTTCAGTTGCAATAAAATTAAAAAAAAACACAATTTTTTTATATTTATTTATTTATATATGCTGCAATATATATCTTTTTTTACTTGCCGTAGTGATTTTAAAAGTAAGTCTTTAAGTTTAATTAAGTAATTTAATTATATTTATTAAGGTACTGTAAGTTTAGTATTTTTTAGGGGTGGGTGGGAATTTGATCCTGTTCCCTGACAAATAACAAAACTGTTAACAATTCCATTTGTTTGTATTACGCTGCATAATGATGCAGTAATTTGTATGATTACAAATAAGTTTGTTATTTATAAAAATGGATTACACATTTATCAGAAGTAACCTTTTATAAGTAAAGGATATTAATGTGGGGTACCAGCATCGATGTGGAAGAAAAACCCAAGATTTATTTAGCACATTTTTATCAAAATGGATAACAGTTCTTTACATATATGTATCAAATTACACACCCAATTCAAATCTTGTATCAGGTTAGAAAGCCAAATGACCTCAAACAATCCTGTTAAAGGCAAAGTGGGATGCTTCTAAAATTCGTAAAAGTTCTCTCCTGGTATATTGATATACCTTTAATTAGGTCAAAAATATTGATGTTGCTGATACTGATATTTATTAAGCTCCTTCTGACCTTTTTTACTGCTGAAAAGTGTTCACCTGGTTGAGGGAGGCGAAAACCCATTATTCCCTATGGGGATAGTTAAAATATTTTTTTTAAAGTCCCCATTGAAAAGATCAATGATGTAGATAGAAAAGGAGCTCCAATGAAAGTAATGTAAAATGTAGCAGTATGAATGCATCAATACTTAAAATTTTATTCAGCAATACATAAATTGAGGGAAATTGAAAATGCATTGAAAAGAAACAAACGCTGATAATGCGATGAAAAGTGGAAAAATGGATTGAATTGTGGCAAATAGTTAGAAATAACCTTTCTAAAGCAGTTAAATTACTAGTGCATGCCCACTTACAAAGTTAGATGACCAGCCTCAAACTAGTTACATATCCAAAATAACAGCAAAAAAAGTTGAAAATTCAAACTAACAACAGTTAAAAAGCCAAGTGATCAGCAAAGCCAAACCAACAAGAAAGTATATAAAAAAAGTAATTATCCAAAAAAGTATAAAATCTCAAGTAATCAGGAACAAATTCAATCAAAAGCCAAGACAGCACCTCCAAATATTCCTGCAGGAGTCCCTAGACACCCTATAGTCCCACCTGTCCTAAATTGGGTAGGGATGAATATTTAAAATAATGACATGCAGGGGTCCATATTGGGCCCCAAATTCATGCAGGGGCTTGAAGACTGCATGAGGTAATCTCAAATGCAAAGTCCTCATTCTTCTCTTCAACCACAAAATAGTCAAGTGAATGGGCATCTATTTTACCTTCTGGATTCTTCTATTATAATAATCCTCTAGTCATGATCTGCCATAAACTCATAAGGCTACATAGATATCACTCTGAAGAATAAGGGGAATATAGTATTAAACTAGGACCCCCTTATATGTGATTTCTTTAATCCCACCATTAAACAATTTAAACTATAGTAATTTAAAATGTAGAAATATTACAGATGTTGGACTTGTTTCAAAATAAGAATACTGTTGAAGACTTAATTTTAGCCATCTAAAGGGTAACCAAAACCTGAGTAAGATTTAACTTAGAAATAATTGCAGTAATATATCAAGTGGTATTAACAAACTGGTAACTGCTAACATTTTACACAGACTGCCTTTCTAATGTCTGGGCAGTTAATTTTACTTATTAAAACATGTCTTAAAAGTGTTCTAAGTTTCATATCATATCAGTTTAACTTAGTTAAAAACACAGATTTTCATAAAAATAGACACAACTGCTGCAAGAATTAATGCACAATGAATAATACAATAATGGTATCAATGGATGAAAAAGTATTTGTGTTCATTTTTTTACATTAAAGCCATTTGATACATTTCCCTCATTGTACCTTAAGAAAAGTGTTTATTGCACCAACTCCATCAGACCAACAACAGTGAAGATTGATATCTGTAAAGCTGCCCCTGGAGATAGACATCTTTATAATCTTGGTAAGTCATTTTCCTTGGAACTGTGACATGTTTTCTTATTTGAGAAAGGGCCTATAAGGCCCGAAACATGTCATGACTTCATCACAATAAATGTTGTAGTTACACTACCTTTTTTTGCACCATTCCATCTTTTTCTTATTTTGGATTTGTTTGTAGCCGGTGGATACATTTGAGTAGTGCGTTTGCTGTTGGCACACAACCTGGACACTCCATTGTTTGTTCACTGTGTAAAGCCTTGCAACCCTTGCAGACAGTTCCTTTCTTTCTTTCGAGAGGGGAAAATTTGTATTATCAAACACTGTCATGCAAAAATAAAGCACATGAAACCATTGACAAAACATGATAAAACCAAGACTTATAAAGAACTATAGAATGGTGAAAACAAGTGTGCAGCTGTTGATATTACTAAACTAGCAGAATGCACAGGTGGTTACAACAAATGACTAATATAAATCACATTATGCATTACACCTCTTAAATGTATAGACCTCATTGAATAAAAAGAATGATTCATGCTTCAGGCGGCAAATGGCAACTGATATCTTTATATATGTCATTAAGATGAAAATCAATCTCTTTAATGAATTGCACTTTATATGTGCCAGAGAAACTTCACTGGCTATACAACAGAGCCCCTACAAAGATAATGAGACTTTTCCTCTCAGGCTGCATTATATAATTATGAAGTTTGTGGCTGATTAGTTTAATCAAGTTCATCAGAATAGACAGTCTGTTTCATCTCATTGTCTCCCAATACTCTCTGGGCACCGAACTACCTTGGCTATTAACAAGAAGAAGAATTTATGGCCTCGTTAGGCTTTACTATGGGTACACTTAGGACAAATTGGTGCTTAAAAATATTATTAATTGCAGACTCACTGAGAAAGATTTAATCATTTTGGGAAATATTGAAAATGAGAAATAACAGATCCAAGTAAGATTAAGAAAGAAAAAAGCTCACTGTTAATTGGAATCAATATATTGATGAATACAAATGAGGCAATAATACTTTTAGGTGAGGAGGTAAAATCATTATTTTTTTAAACATCAACTGGGGAGTAATTTACTTCATACTACTTATTTAATACATGTTGTAATCATTTGTTATTATAAAATTACAAACGATAAAAGTCATTGTAAGCAGACAGACTTTTCTGCTACATTCCGCAATGCAAATTCTGTGTTTTTCACTTGCTTTCATGCTTAAATACTGCAGGATCTCCTAGGGAACATGTAACAGCACAGTCATATAAATATGTAATGGCCACTGCAATATAATAATAGTGAATACCTCAAGGATTCAGAACAAACACTTTCAGGTTTGGACTCCTAGGCCATTGTGAAAAAATAATCCTGCAGACTCTAGTTCATGTTTGTTGCCTGTTATCTAATACTACAGCCATTTTTGCTAATATCATTATTATTAATTTTACATTCCAAGTGCTAACATTTTTAAAACATGGAGACTCAGCTAAGAAAAAGGGAAGGCCAATGTTGAGCAGAGGCAATTCTTTATGTACTAGGGCCCAGAGAAGTGTTTCAGTACATAGTTGAATAGATTAGACAGCATCTGTGTAGCTCCCGGTACTGATCTTATATTGATAAGAAACTTGCATAAGGAAATAAATCTTAGATAGTTCCAGATTTTTCTGTTGTGACAAGCTAAGGTACTATTATGTGTTATGTTGCATGTGGCAGCCGTAGGTGGCTGCCTACTCTGCCTACCCCTCAGTCCGGTCCTCGCCATACACAAGCACCTATAATGTCCACATTGCTAAAGGACTTATTATAAATGAGCTCTGATGCATACTGCAGTGTCTATTTCATTCTCAGCAGCCTGTAATGAACAGCAATGTGAACTTTTAGATTTTTTGGTATGGTTTTCCAACATCATTTTAACTATGTGCTGATAAGCTCAGCTGAATACTACATGTCTTTAGCAGTTTATATCAAGAATTGGAAACTATCACAGATTAGCAATTAGCACAGGTATAAATAGTTGAAATACTTTTAAAAGGAAGATATAAACTTACCTTATGCAGCACTGTATGAAATTGCAACCAGTGCCCTTTTAAATTAATTACTTCCATATTGAGGTAAATGTTTCATTCATGCAGGTATATGTCAATATTTCCCTTTAAATAGGGGTGTAGTGTGCATAGCTGCCAATAAAAACTGTTTGGACCTCTATGAGGTATTTTTCACAAGTTTCCTTCCTTTAAAAGAGAGAGACTTATGAAATATACCTCATGCATGTCTAAATAAGTTTCAGTTCAAGATTAAACGCTGAATATTTCATATGTCTCCATCTCTAAATGGGAATGTTAGCATGTATGCCTATGCTTTATATTACCATGTGTTACTACTAGCCATAGAGCCCATTTATGTAAAAACAATATAAAATACCCATAATGTTTACCTGCAGGTACAAGATTGATGTGCCAGTCTCTACAATAACAGAGCTGGTACAACGTTGTGCTAGTACAATAAATTACAATTGTTTATACATTCATTTTAATGGCAGCCGATTCCTAGCTCATGTTGGCAGCTAGTCATTACATTTTCTAAGCCTTTTGAGTAAACTTTTGCCTCAGCCAGAAAGTAAGATGCAACAACTCAAAAATTTGATCTTATATTACCTTAGTCTAGCAGATACCTTTGTTCAGCCTGTTACGCTTGGAATGTCATGCAAGTGTGGCCATACACCCGCACCTATAGTACTTCTCTTACACTACACTTATCCTCTAGAACTCTCTTTATTATGTAACGCCCAGCTGCTAGGACAACTAGTGTCATTTATGTGTTTTATCTAGAAACATGGACTTTATGAGATATAAGTAAATAGTAACATATTTTCTAAGGCCAAAACAAAACACAAGTCCATCCATTTTAGACCATTTTTCTGCAACATTGATCTAAAGCAGGGGTTCTCAACCTGTGGGTCGGGACCCCATTGGGGGTCGAATGACGATTTTCCAGGGGTCGCCTAAGATCGTCGGAAATATAGGGTTTGAATGGGATCATCCAATAACAATTAATGAATGGGGGTCACCAAATCACAGGGAATTGTACTAAAGGGTCACAGCAATAAAAAGGTTGAGAACCACTGATCTAAAGAAAAGCATTCATCCCATAAGGCAAAAGCCAACAATCCTTATCTCAGGGAAAACATTCCCACCTGACTTTAAATAAACAGAATAATTTCCTGGGTCAAGACCACACCTTCAGTAATCTAGCACCAATAATTTGTAATATTTCTACACTCATGGAGAACATCCAGGTCCCTTTTGAATTATTTTTAGTGAATTCACCATGACAGCTTCCTCAGGCAGTGAGTTCCATAACCTCACTGCTCTTACAGTAAAGGACCCCCGTCTATGTTGATGATGAATGCTGGTTACACTTATAGTCCTTGGTATAAATAGATCATGGGAGAGATTAACCCTTAATACATGTATACATGGTTATAAATATACTGAAACTTCACACTGTAATTAAGGTGGGACTTTACTGCATTCCAAAACTCAATGACTCTTAGCTACATTAGGCATGTTCCTAAAAAATGTAGGTAGTGATTAAGTAAAATAAAATGTCTATTTCAGTATTATAAAAGTGTTTGCTTGATGTGGCATATTCAGTTTATAAATGTGTTCTTACTGGTTTTTTTAAACTTATCTGGAGCTGATTCAAATGACGTTGATCATTTGGTTGATTTTTAGTATTGTGCAAGAAAGAGTTTACCTAAATCTTACCAACACTTAAGTGTTGCTGGAAGATTGCTGGAAACATTAATAAAGGTTACTGTCTTATCTTGCTAGATTTGTAGCCATAACTAGTGTTGATCGAACTGCTCATTGAAAGGTTAGTTCGAGCTGAAGTTCGTGATTTTCCGTCACCCGAGCCGAGCCGGGCTTTTGCTCGTGAGTTCGGATTCGGCTCGGGTGTTCGGCTCCGTTGTTAGGCGAGGCGCATCTTTGAAACTTTGCGGCCAACCAATCCCTGCATAGCAACAGACCCGCGATTTTCAAACTAGGCAGCCAGTAAATCCATGTAAAGGTCAAATTCGTCTCCAGTGAGGGTTATCTAATTGGATGCTAAAACCACATGACCCTGTTCTATACACTACACTGTACAGACCGTTGCTTGGTTAAAGGCATTTCCTAGCGATTTAGAAAAGGAAAAGCTACCAAATCGATTTATTAGGGTTGGGGTTACAGCAAGATTAATTAATCTCATTTAGGGATTTTTATAGATCTGCTGTATTAGGAGTTTTGATTGCCCAAGGGTGTCTTGCTGCAGTTTGGGGGAGGGGGTAGCTTGTGCAGAAGACACTCTTTTTGGGGGGAGGTGGTGGGAAAAGATAATTTTCTATTTCTAATTTTTTTTTGTAATTCTAATTCTCTAACTGCCTGTTGTGTTTAATAGGCATTTAAACTCATTTTGTAGCTTTAGTTTTGCTGCCAAGGTGCTCCCTTTAAACCCTGCTGCAAACAGATTTCTCTTAGTTTAATTTTTTTTATCATTTTGTTTTCTTTTTTGGTTAATTTAAATTCTATACTAGCCTATTTTATAGGCATTTAATAGCTTTTACAGTTTGGTTTTTGCTGTCAGGGTGCTGCCTTAAAACCCT
>JAKJJM010014084.1:0-13002 GCA_021901965.1 Pipa carvalhoi | reverse complement strand
TTTTTTTGGACTTTTTTGTGAGTTTGCCATTTAATTATTATCTATTGTTGTTTATTTTTTGTTTCAGGCGCTACGTTTTGTTATTCCTATTTTTTTGGATAACCCAAATAACTTTTTGACTTATGTAAATATCTGCCTACATAAAAATAATCATTACAGACAATATTTTTTCATTTACTCTACTGTTTGTTTACCTTTGATAATAAAAGTTTAATTAATCTGCTTGCTCAACTTAACATCATTCCCACATGGAACTGAATCCAGTATGAGCCACTGATTGGAATGCAGCAGGGCTCCATAATCTACTAATATTTCTGTTAAGGCTGGTATGGCTCCATGGGGGAAATATTCTTTAGCTGAGGAAACACAGTAATAAACTGTACCATTAAAAAAAAAAAAAAAAAAGAGCTGGTGCATATTTATCAAGGGGTGAAATGTTTTCAGCATAACTGCCCCTGTATTTTTCAGTGTTCTCTAAATTTTGGCCATTTTGTCTATTATGCTTTTTTTCTGTTATAACTAAATTTTTCACTCCTAAGTTCTTTTGTTTTACTTCCCTATGTTCCTGCATTGTTTATATAGATAAAAATTGCATTTTCTTTTAATTCAGTTTTTTACTTATTTTTGATCTCCACTCCAGACCTATCACAAACCATCATCTTCTATGGTCAGTAAGTGCCAAAACAGCATATAGACCAAAAATGCAGCAGTGGTCTTTAAGGAGACAATCAACATCTCTTTTCTAAGACCATATTCTATGCCTATTGTTTGTTAAATCTGCATATATAAAACACTACCTTTATAAAGAGCATTATACATTTATATTTTTGTATTATTCATTGTCAGTCTAAACATCCTGTGCATTCTGTTTATATGAAACGTGCTATGGCTTTAACACTGGACCTTAACCTGAACAACCTAATTAATCCCAGTGTTAGTGACATTGGCAAGTCAGTTTTGCTCAGTGTGTGCCTAATAATGGTTGGTTTTGCCTCTGCTAAGTATATTTTTACTTTAATAAGCAGAGTATTTGATATAATTCAGAGTATTTAATTACTATTATAATATACTAAAGTACCTTTAATTTTCAAGAAAGCTCGTCAGATGTTTAAGATCTTGGGTAGTTAACGTTGTAAAATCTAAAGGTTATGCCTATAAAGATTCATGGTGGGATCTACCTTGTAATAAAGAATATGGAATAATATGCCTGTTTCTAGGAAATATGAAAATCCATGACGTCCTGGAGTCAATTCATAGTATTTCCAGATGTTTAAGATCAGAGCAAAGAAATATGCTGTTAACTCTATGTAAACATTCTGGATAGGGTGTCAGATAGCTGGTGCTAAATCTCCCATAAGATTTCCTTTACATCATCAAGTAAGTAATGTTTTTACACTGCCCGTTTTTTTTGGTGGGAAAAAAATGTGTGTTTTATTTATATATATATATATATATATATATATATATATCTTTTTTTTTTTAATAGCTGTCTCCAGATAAACAGTACTGGGTTGCATTTCCTTTAATTATTATATACCCTGCCTATATAGATTATTCCTAGAGTATATATGCAATAGAAAATCTCTATCTAAGCAACAATTAATGGTCTTACTGAGTATTTGTATTTCCAAAGACATGTCTTTTTTCCCCATATTTGTTTTAATTCTGGTTGGTTTTACTTCAGTTCAGCTGAAAAAAAGGCTCCAAGACCGTGGGGTGAGTGTTTATTTATATAATAGATCACTCCACATTAAGAAAATGATCTGCAATGTATTTAGTGTTTAATATTTTAAAGCTGCAGATTTAGTGAAGGAAGATATTTTATTGTTGTTACAGTAAGATACCTATTAATTCTTTTCTGCCTAGATTCCATGCAGAATCTACCGCTTTTCAGTAGCCACTGTGCTATGCAAAGCAGCAGTTAATAGGGATAGACTTTTGTATTATGCTAGTTTTTTTGTTGGGCTGTACTGATCTAATTTGGCTCACGATACAGAATTATTTAAGATCTGTCATTTCCTGTTTCTGCTACCCAAGCTGGCTTAAGACTTATGGTCTGTTTATTAAGGCCTGGCACTGTTTCAGATGAACTTCCTGGCTACGTTTTTGCCTTGGTTTCATTTCCATTTTCAAGTATGAGTGTGTCCCTGTTTCAGAACCAATCATCAGAGCCAAGGCTGTCCTTGTTCTATTCCTAATACTTAAATAATCTATTGGCTTTACCTTATCTGGTACATTAGCTTGCTCTCTTCTCGCCTAGCCCTAAAGCATATCCTCTCTAGTTCCTGTTTCTCCTTTAGTCAGATCCTAGTCTAGCTTTGTCATTTGTATTTTTCCAGACTTATTTAAGGTCCTTATTCAGGTCATATGCTGCCTCTCCAGTGTCACCTTGGATTAGATGACTTGTCTGTTGTCTGTATGGAACCTTGATCCAATGGTCCTGTAAAAAATCCCTTTGATTAGGTATGGCATTTTACTTATACATCTTACTTATAAAATGCTATGTTTGAAGTTGAATTCCTGACTTGTAATGATTTGTATAAATATATTCTTTGCTGGTTGCAGGCATTTTTTATCTGATCTACCAATCTAGATAGCAATTTCCTTTTTCTGGGGTTGTTTAACTTTTAATGATTATCCTATACCCAGTCAATATTATTGGGTTTGTTTAGTCTCTGTTCTAGGCCTATTCCTATCCTCTACCTAACCTAGTCTCTTTTTGTATCCTCTGTGATGTCTCTGTCTGTTGTGGGTGTTATGTCTCTAAAATCGTTTTGCGTGTCCATATCTCATACAGTTTGTTAAAGTGGTCCTTTACATGCTCATACACTGAACAAACAGCAAAGGTTAAATTATAAGATCATTTCTTCAACTTTATGTTAGCACAACAACAGGTACCAATGAAAGTGTCTAATCTTTCCATTTGAACCTCACTTTCAAGTAAGTGCCTAAAAGTTGAGGGTCCTAAAATGTTCTAGTAAGAAACCAATAAATGTAGATTTTCATTGTAACCTCAAAAAAAACACAAATCTGTGTAATCTTTACCTTCATTACACAGTCCCTTTATTAGGAAAAAAAAATCTGTATACACACACATATATATTTATATACAAACACACTAAACTATTGCACAGTAATCAGTAATGGAGTCCATAAGGACTGTGGGTGTTTTCCCCAGACACGACAAGTTAGTATTGATCAAAACAAACATACCTACCTTGACTCGAGCAGCAGATCCAGGAACACGCAATATTCCTTCTGTTTCTAAACCCGTCTCTTCAAGTCTTTGCAACAGCTAAAGAAAGACAAACATGTTTACCAGTTGCTTATATTATAGCAATAATTAGGTACCACCTTTGATTACATGATACACATTTTTACAGAGTTTAAATTTTATAAACAAAGTGAATAGGAACTAACCATTTGCAAGAGATTTTTGCCTGAAGGATTAAAACCTATTGACAAAATAACGAAACAAAATACTTACTCCTGATGCTACAATTTAAGGCTTGTCATTTTGACATGTAAGGCAAACAATAAAAGTTGAAACCCTTTACTCATATGCAATGGGATTAGGTGGAGCTTGAAATCATTTGAAGAGGGATACATACTGATAATATCATTAACATGGGTGTCCACATTCTATTGACATGCAGCAAGCTGACTACTTAGTGAATCTGTCTGCATCTGTCTCACCATTCCCTTAACAGCACCGTGCACTTGAATATGTTTTTACGTATATGTAGCCTTTTGTTCAGTAGGAAGAAGGGTCTAAAATAATCCTAGAAAGACTCAGGGTGGAATTCCTTCAAGTCAAAATACACCACAAATAGGTACTATGCCAAATTTGGACATTCAGCAAAGGTTGTTATTTCTCTGTCCACTCATACCAAATTCATAACTAGTCTGATCTTTTTTTAAAATGGCAATTTGCCAAGGTGAACCGGTGTAAATATATGGATCTGACTTAGCCACCTACATGGTGACAAATTTGGCTAAAGGCAGAGTCCTTCCAGTTTCGTTGTTTATTCCAGGTATAATTCTAATGATATCTTACTCAATGGCTCAAAAAATGTGAGCTCGGTCTGCCAATAAAATGTAAAAACAATTGCTGCAATTTATGCAAGTATTCAAAGATGGCAATACCAAAATGCTAAACAATGCTCTTCTTAGGCCAGATTCGCACTGGCATTTCTATGTGCAGCGCTTTTAGAAAAGCATGTCCTGAAAATACATGGCAAATTCAGGTCGTTGTATATATGGGACGCTCTTTTTCTATTGTACTTACCCGACGCAGTGTGAATGCTCCCCTTAGCGTTCGCGGCTCCTTCTATGTGTGCGCATTCCTTGCATCGCATCCGTACACTCAGGAAATACACAACACACAGCATTCCGCCATGCTTGCGCTCACATTCAGCGCTGGTGTGGTCAGAGGAAGGAAGTACCATAGGAATTCGCAGCGCGCATTTTTTTTAACGCGCAACATATATAAACGCCAGTGAGAACCTGGCCTTACTCTTTCTTATGATAATCCATGCTCATTGTCAGTATGTTGTCATTAATGTAGAAAGAGATAAGTAAGGGGGACATTGTCTTCTTTGGGCAGATTTATGTGAAGATGACATTACTTTGCTTTAATTTTATTTATGACTAATTCACTACAACATGCCACAACTACTGTTCATCTGACTATACATCAGTAATCACTTTGTGATTAAATAGTGAATTTACTCTTTAATAAATAACCCCCTCACTTGGCCAAACCTTAAGACAACCTGAATGTGTTTATTGGGGGAAAAGGATATCTTTGCTATATGGTAGATATATTTATAAGCATGAGAGGTACTAATGCAATACAACAACTCCAGTCCAGGACAGGAAAAAATATAAAAGCTGCCTAAGCTCTAGTGTGAACAACCACATAAACAATCATTGGTTTACTAGAGCCAGTTAAAAATAAGTAGCTACTGCTTTTATTTCTGTTCTTTTTTTTTCTTGTAAATATACAACTTTCTTGTAATCCATACTGGCTAGTACAGATAAGTAGATTGATTTATATTTAATACAATGAAAAGATAGAATCATAAGAAATTCATGTAACTGAATGAAATTGTACATTGCAATTTCAAATGTGCATGCAAATTGATGAGAAATGGTTCACTGCCCATAAACTGACATGTAACTGATGCATCCTCTTCTGTCAATCATTGCCTGGTATTAAGGGGGTTATTCTCTAAAGTCCAAGAGAAAAGTCATGTAAAGGTGTGAATTCACCTGCTAAAGACAGTCACAATAGACTGCTACTGTCGCAATTGCAACTTTATAATGCAAATATTGTCACAGTCGTGACTTTACAAAGGAAATGTTGGCAAAGTCGTAACTTTAAAAATTTACACTGTCGCAACTTTATAACAGAAGAATTGTCACAGTTGTGGAATTGCTATGGGAATCCGCTGTTTGAGAATTCAACAGTCGAATTCTCACTTTAGAGAATAACCCCCTAAGAGTAATGTATCATCATGACTTTATGCTTGTAACTATGAGAAGCATTTCTCTATGTCTGTATTATAACTGTATTGTAGAATTGTACAGCACTGTGTAGTAACTTAGTGGTGATTCAGAAATAAAAATATACATACATATGTACAAAAAAATTTGCAATATATTTTTCTTCAAATTAATGTCTAAATTTAAACATTTTATTACATTTGAATTAAACTTTTTATGAATCTATAAACCCATACCTTCACTGGAATACACTAAAATTACTTCCACTTACCACACATATTAAATAAAAATTAATCAGCAGGGGTAATCATTAACAGAGATCCAGTTAACCATAGCACCCAATCAGCAGTTAGTATTCACTGGTATAAGGGAGTTAAAATTATAGAAGCCAACTTGTGGTTGCTATAGGTTACTAGACCCCTGTTAAGTTTGTTCTTAATGACTTCCCCTGTATGCATGCTAATAAAATATCCACTAATTAAATTTAACATTATTAATTATTAACACCTACTTACTTTTTGAAAAATCAAGGGAACTTTTGTGCCAGGGAATTTCTTTTGATCACTTTCCAACAGTGTTGTCAGGGGAACTCCAAACAGACCATTTTCTGGCAGAACCAAAACAACAACATTACAGGAATGTTACAGCAAGGTGTATGTACTGTACACTGGCACATTACTGAAACAAACTATGCATTATACCTCGTCCTTTGACTCTTACTATTCGGTTTCTCTTTAGTTCAATCCCCAATGCATCGTAGAAAGCTGTTAATTCAATCAGTGAGAGATATCTGATTTTTTTCATGTCTTCCAGGGATAAGTCACCTACTTCCGTAAGTCCAAACCTACTTTTCCAAACAATAAATTTCTGAAAAAAGGGAAAAAAATGTTGTTGTTTGATTTTCTCAAATATGCTAATTTTTCTGCATTTTACTGCCACACATTAGGCATAGAAGACTGCCCATAACTTGAAATGTTCACCCACAAAAAACTTCTTCAAACAAACATGTGGGCCACTTTCTTAAAGGAACCTATCAGGGGTGGAGGCAAGAAGGTATCACTGTTTCAGGTACCCTGCCCCACTCCAATTGTAATAGCTGGCAGCCGTTTTCAAAACAATAAGAGGTTGTTTAGATTTAAAGAGATCTTACTGCTATCATTATGCTTATGGCTCTACTGTATCTGAAAACAGAAAGTAATGGGTGCAAAATGTTGCTCTTGGATTACAAGAAGAAACATGCAGTGCTCCTCCCAGTAAGTTTCCTTTATTTGGTCTGGGGCCCCTGTAGGAGGGAAAAGAACTTCAGAGGACGGAGTCTTTCTGATGATCCTGCACATGGGCCCAGGAATCTTAAGGTATGCTGCTAAGTGCTACTATAATCAATGGTCTCTATTGCCATAGATTGTTACCTTTCCAACTTATGATGGAAAATGGATATCTCATTTTTCCACAAAAGACATCTTTTGTGGAAAAATGAAATATTCATTTTCCATCATAAGTTGAAAAGGTAAAAATTTATGGCAATAGAGGCCATTGATTATAGTAGCACTCAGCAGCATACCTTAAGATTCCTGGGCCCACATGATTGGGGAACATTAGTTCATCTAATCAATCTGTTGTTAAAGATAATACAAAATATATACTTTAAGAAATAGGATATATACATCCTATGTCTTAAAGTATATATTTTATACTATTTTTAACAACAGATTAATTAGATGAACTAATGTGCCCCAATCATAACAGATATGGTGAAATTGTGAAGCAGCAAATCAGTACCTTTGGGCTGTAGTGCTATCTTATAAAACTGCTGGTGCTAGTATCTCACGGTGGCCATATTGAACACTCATTAATATACTAATGAACCCTGACACTTCATTACACACATTGTTTGACCGGCTGAGGAATGTCATACAGTCCATTAAACTGTATATCAATGTGGCATAGATGCTGTGCTGGTTTTCACACATGCTCTGTAAGGAGTCAATGCCCAGGACAACAGCATTCTCAGCAGGAGGTAGTGCTGTAATGCTTCAAAGGTTGCCATGTATTTGTGAAATCATACATGCAGAAAAAGTATAAATAATCAGGTAGGTGGCTTGGAAGGGAAAGATTGTGCGTTTATTGTGTTGTGAGCATGTCGGCTAAATGAACAAAAGTGATTAATTAGGAGACCTTGGCAAAAATGTGCAAAAGTCGAAAACAACTTTTTCACCTGTTTTTCGCGGCAAAAACAGCCAAAAGGAAGAAAATTACATTTTTGACCTTTTCACCCCCATTTTTGGCCATCATTTTCGAATTTTGTAAATTTTGCTCCTTAATTCTTCTTTAATTATTTACACGTAAGCATTCTATTATGCTTCATTATACTACTGTTTCAATGCAGTCTATGAAAGATGTTTTATAATGTCAAGTTAATGGAGCAATATACCATTAAACAATAAAATTAAGCATATTACCTAATTTTTATATATTATAATACATATTAATAAGAAGAAGTAGAAATGATATATTTTATATTCCATTTAAGATGCAGTGAAGCTCCCACATATATAATTTATAACAAATAAGACCCTCTGTATAGAATATATTTTCCCTTGCACTGAATTTGAAGCCTTTATAAACAACCTAACAATAAGCAATTTTAAGAATAACAGTATTTGACTAGATTAAATCAAAGTAAAAATATTTCAAAAGCATTCTAAGAATTTCAAATAGCAGAGCTGTATACCTGGTTTTAAAGCTGTCACTAAAGTGCAAATTCCAGAAGCTTTCACCAAATTAAACTTTGAATGCTGGAATACATAGCTATGTAATAGAATGTAAATATCCTCCCAGGAAGATATTTATAGGGGGTCATTCTGTAAAGTGAGAATTTACTGTTAAATTCACAGACAGCGGATTCCCATTATAAAATCGCAACCGGGACAATTTTTTTAAAGTTCCAGCTTTGACATTTCCTTTGTAAAGTCGCGACTGTGACAAAATTCTCATTATAAAGTAGCGACTGTGACAGTAGCAGTCTATTGCGACCGTCTTTAGCTGGCGTATTCGGACCTTTACACTACAATTCAGACTTTACAGAATGATCCCCATAATGGGATGTATAAGGAAGTCCGTTTCTAACACATCTATGGTGAATATGCCATGCAATATTAAAGTATTTTGAAATAAATATATTTAGTTAACTGTCACTAAATGGTTAATTGTGTGTTCATATATATATATTGTATTTTTATGTTGAAAAAAAAATAGAAAATGTTTTGAATGTGTGAAAAGAAATCTGATGAACATGATGAAAGCTGCCAGCTAAAATAGAAAGCTTGGCTGGAACTACTTGATGAATGCTGGAGATCGGTCAATGCTTTGGACCCTCTGTGATTGTCTTTTCATGTATTGGTACTACAACTTACTGGCAAAGCAGAGTCTTCCTTTTTGATTCGTTGGTTCTTCTGATTTGCTTTTTCTTTATCATCAACGGCTTCTGAGAAGGAGACCTCAAAGGAAAGTTCCTCTGCTACTGACAGAACGGGTTTCTCTAAAGTGCAACTGTTAGCTAAGACAAAACAGAGTTAGTATTATGTTACTGGTGGGGGGTATCCAAAATAATATTAGAAGTATATTGAAACACAGAAGTATTGTGAAAAGAAACAGATGACATATAATGGTATAAGTTGATAAATATTCTTTCTCTAAAAAAAGCTTCCAAATGTACAATGTTAAAGTAATAATCACAGCCAAACAAGCCAAAGTCAATGATTCCAATAGAAAAAAGAAGTGACAGAGCAGTAAGCACAATATTTCCAATAATTAACAATAACTGAAAAAATAATTCAAAGAAATTGCCTTAAAGAAATGTCAGTCTTTATTTATTTATTAAGACCTAGCTTGAGATTAATAATGCACCCTATATGTCACACTGTATCAGAATTCATGAGTTTTACAACTATTCTAATTACTAAGCAAAGACTTGTGAATTTTGTGAAGCAATAAATAGATGCCCTAACAATGGCTATTCTCCATGCTCAGATCAGAGTGAGCTGTTTTGGAACCTGGTATTACAGTAGCAATGATCTGAAAAAGAAATCCTATTCTGGACAGATTACGCTTTATTGTATTATAACACATTCCAGTCTAGATACACCTACATGTGCACACAGTCATTAAAGTTTTATTCCCTTGCTTATCATCAGGGGCCAAGAAATCAAAGTTATGAACCAGAAAAGCATTTAAATGATCCATGTACCCATAAGCTTATATAATTAATTAACAAAATGTTTAGTCATTTAATTAGGACCCCACTCATTTTTCTTTTAACAGGTAATGATCAGCAGGCTGTTAGGGTGAGCGTCTTTACTGATTACATTTTCCAAATAGCTGGGTCCCAGCCATGATGATGTAAATACCAGCAATCCACTGCATCATTGCTTTATTAGAGGGGAAAAATAGTTCCCTGGCACAGACAGGGGGAGAGACTTACATTTCAAAATGGATTCCACATACTTCTTTCCTTGCCTGACAGTTTAAGACTGATATCTAGAGCCAGGTAATTAATACACTGGTCAGGTCAGGATGGGATATTATAATTAAGACTTACCTATACAGAGGCATTCTCTCTCTAATCCTTTAGAGTCCCTTAAACTCGGCTTGCATGTAACTTAGCAAACTGTTCTCATTACTTCCTATCTTAGTTTAGATGCATTAGCCCAATTAAAATGAACATTATCTCCTGAATTTTAAACTTCACAGGCCTTATCAGCTACAATTCATGAAGCTGCAATCGTGCAGTTCCAGTCTGAATTATCAGTTTGTTTTGCCAAGAAAAAATCTCCTTCTATAGATATTGTTTTAACCAGAGCTAAGAAGATAATTGGTAGAATGTAAACAATATTACTGAATAGTGAGTCTCAGTAGAGTACACTAAGTGAAAGACACAGTGCTGAATTGTTAGCGTTACAGCGACTTTTTCAACAACATGAAAAAAAGAGGACACTCCTTCCTGATTCAAAAGGGATTAAAACATTGATTTGACATGTTTCCATTTAAAGTCAATTCATGCTTTACAGAATCTAGTCCCATGGGTCCCATTGACCATTGGGTTAATTTACAGCTCACCCCACTGCAAATAAGTGCCAGAAATTCATTTGGGGTTTAAGGGTATTGGTAAGAATACCTTGCATGTCTACCCAAATTATTTTTTTAAAAAAACATTTCACATTTACTAGACCTTTAAAAGGATTTTCATCTTAAGCAATGGAAAACACAATAAGCAGTAAGATTAAAAATATTCTCTCACAGAGGGCTGTGTTGGCACATTCTTTTAATGCTATAATCAAAGACTTGCATTTCTTTTAAGATAAACTGTAATTCGTTGTTGTAATCATTTATTTATACTGTATTATAGTGTTGATTTAGATAAAAATACCAATTTATATTTAGTAGTTTTGGAAAATTGAGTTTGATATATTAATGATTATTTAATCTACATAATAGTGTGTAAATATGTAACAATGCAAAAGAAACAACGCATGGCACAAAATAATAAACACACGAGACATAAAATTCTTTCTTATATTAAATCAAGATTAGGGTAGTTGCCCAAGGCAACACTAAGAAAAAAATCATATCGATGCTCAATAATGGGTAGGTTCCTAAATGTGTATGTAGTTAAAATAGGGCACAATAAAAAGGACACTAAACCAAACACATTATACCTTCTGTTTGCTCAGTTTCCACTATTCATGTTTAAATGAACCTGGCATTGAATACCTGTGACTTAAGGTTCTCTCAAGATATGCACTGTAGAAAGTTTCAAATTATTTTAATGAGGGATTGCTGTAATTAGTATCTTTTTACAAGCTATAAACACAGTTATTATTAATGCATTGTGTTCAAATAACAAAATCAACTTTAACGAATTTGACAAAAATAGCACTTCTACATGAACTGGACTGCTTTATGTCTGTTTTTATTGTTACTGATTGCAGCCATTTTGTTAAACAGACATCAACCAGTCCCATTGTTTTCTATAGAGGTTTAGATAATACATACTGTATTTAGGAATTGCCCAAGAAAGCCCTATTTCTAAAGCTAAATTACAAAATATTATGCTTTCTATACACAATGTATAATTTTTGGAAGCACAGATTGAATATCTAGTAACTATACATGCATTTGAGGCATTTTCATGTTTTGATGTTACTGTTCTTTTAAGATCTGAATTGTACAGCACTCCATAAATTTGTGGCACTTTATAAATAAAATTATACATGCATACACACATATACATACATACAAGATCTATTATTATATACATGATACATAAATAGACATAAAGCAAACATAAATATAGACAGATATAAATGTGCTCTACTATATTAAAAAAGAAGTGAGGCAATTAATTTTACAGTATATTTCACAATTCCTACAGCTAGAACACACCTTAGTAAAAAATAAGCAAAAACAAGGTTATAGAAGTTGGCATACCTAGCCATTCATGTACAATCAATTGTTGATTCTTACTTACTGGTAATAGGTTTCCATATTGGCTTCTTTATTGGGTGCTGGACACCATTTGATGGCACAGGAGGCAGTGGTTTTGGTTCAAAAGCAGGCTGCATAAAGACATCAAGCATAGAATTAAGCTCTTAGTATGGATAGCATACGTAAATCCTATAGAAAACCAGGCACCTAGAATGTGAGTGAGTGTCTGTAGCTGTGTAGGCGCAAATATGTATGTTCTCAGTCAGCCCATTTTGTAGGATGAAACTGCCACTAAGCACCCACTAGCCACCACGTTTCTGTCTTCTTCCACCTTACCACCCCACAGCAAATGCAAGTTGGGGTGGTCTGAGCGGGTGTTACAAAGAGTGGAGCCCTGGGTAACATTTTCCTTTGAAATGGCCCTGCTCTGTGTGTTTGTGTATAGCAACAACCTGTGTAAATGCATGTGATAATGACTCTGGACAGCTTTCAATATTTTTTTTTTTTGTCATGTACATTTGTGGAGGTGCTAAAACTGTTTCTGGTGAGTTTGAACCTAGGACCTTCTGCCTTCCAGTCTATCCAATGTATGGGCCAGTTCCCGTTTCTAGATTACCTGCCTTGCTACTGTGTATATATATTATATTTTTTTTTCTATTACACCTCTATATATAGAGATATATATCAATTTTTTGGTTCTCATTTATTATTTATTTTTTTATTATTTATTATCTTTTATTGATTCAGTATATGACATATGTAATGTACGAGACTAGCTCGTACATTATGAAAATTGTTAATAAGTAAAACTTGCCCTTTTATGTGGTATATGTCCCAGTTGAAAGGAGTTTTTCGTTTTAAATATTCTTCCCTCTAAAGGGAATTGTCAATTTCCACTTTAATCTCCCCTTCAATAGAAAGTTTATAATATGTTTACAAATATGTTGCAGTATCCAGGAGACGGTGAGGCAGGCATAGGGGTTAAAAGCCTGTCTCCAGGAAGTAACAGGG
>JAKJJM010014076.1:0-13188 GCA_021901965.1 Pipa carvalhoi | reverse complement strand
AAAAAAAAAAATAAAAAAACAAGGATACTCTGTTACAGATACTATTTGTTATTTTTGAAACGCTTAAATAATAAATTGCTAATAATTAATGTGCAGTACATAATACACGTGTTCTATTATAAACTTGTTTTTTTCTTCCTGCTAGAGAGGAACAATATGGCTGATCTCAATTATAATAATAAATACAATTTTGAAAACACATATAGCTCACTAGAATTCCTAAATGTTTCTCTGGGGCCATTTATATTACAATAAGGCCAAATCAAACTCTTTTTAAAAGAAGGGCATATTACCCTTTCCATTTAATATAAGCACTGAATGAGCAGTGTAAATACGTTAGTTTTAAATCAAAATAAATACATTTTTAATTAAGACAAAATGATACATAGATTAGCATGAAAAGATAAACCATCTAAGCTTATTATAATTCTTTTTCTGATTACTTAGAGTTCTGTTTGGGCCCTGTACTATCTATATACCAGTCTGTCCTTAAACCACTGTCTGACTGCTAAGAAGGCCATTTAAATGTAAACAAAAAGTGAAGTAATTCAACTATCACAACATAAATAACTAAATTGCAAATTATCTCAGAAAACTGCATTCTGGAAGAAATTAAAAACGATATAAAAGTGAACTATTAGGTATGAATTAACTGAAGTTTTCAGTGGCTAATAATATGCACATATTTTACATATCACAGATCAACACTTCCTCAGTTTAGGAAAAAATTCAGCCCTCAAACCCACAGAGCAATAAAAGGATCTGCCAAAACTACATATAATCATGGCATATGTAGAGCATACTTACTCTTTATTTATATGATCCAGATGTTTGTTATCATTTTCTAAAAAATCAGTGTATAATAAGAGATCATGTCGAATTTTGTAGCATTTTGGAATAAATAAAAATGCTATCTTGTGTGTTTGTTTGTAATTCCTTAATGTATGTAGAACACGAGGAGTTAAAATGGAGTTAAAATGTCCTTAGAGCTGCAAATTACAGCAGTGCAGAGATTTTGTCTGGAAAATGCATTAGAGGTGAAGGTTTTTTCAAAATCTATATTTTCCCTTATGCCTCGGAATGTTTCCACAATGATCTCAGCACTCCTATTTTCCACATGAAGCAGTGTTATCATGTTACACAGTAGCTCTGAGGGATGTTTGTATCAGTGAATTTTACATTTCAGAAGCTGAGGCCTCCTGAGATCTCTCCCATAGAAAGAACACATGGTTCTTATTTGAAATAGGGTACAGTGTCAGACACACACCAGACATAATGACAGCATGAGCCTTGTGGTTAAAACACGAGGGCCTCTTCCTTCCAGTCTTAGGTTCCTACTGTTACCGGAGGCAAGATACAATTCTATCACAGAACTAATTAAGGAGCTACTAGTAATCTACATCATTGGATAGAGATAATTATTTTGATATGTTAATCCAAAGATGTCCAACCACCTTACCAATCCTTGACTGTCAGTGCCTAACATTTATCCCTTTTTATTGCTTATGAAATATTACTTACCAGCTAATAGACCTATGAACATTGCCCCAAATTTCTCTAATCCTTTGTACTGACAAGGTACAACTGGGTACCAGAAACTGGTTAGTATGGCCCCACCTTAAATTTGTATCTCCTGTTTTGGGAGAGTGGTCTACCAAGACCTTTACCAGTTATTCTAACAAATGGGAAAATTAAAATGATTTGTGATCATTTAACTTTCCACCCACATTTTGGTGTCCATGTTAATATATTTAGTACTTTTACAAAGTACAGTTATTTTAATACTGACACTGAACTCAAACGGAACATGTTAGTAGAGTATATTGCATGCCCCAACTGAGTTGTCTCTTAAAAATCTCTATATATCTCAAGAAAATAACATCATGAATGGTCAGAAATTGGTGATGTTCATAAAATTTCAGTATTATCTTCACTATAGAAACAATTTACATACACTATTCATGCAATTAAAAATCAAAACAATGGAACATTATGTAAAGCTAGTACATTTCCTGATGGACAATTAAAATACATATAACTTAAACAGTAATTTTTATATTTGATTAAAAAAAACTCACTATATGTTTGTGTGTATTATACATTGATTTTGGAAATGTTACGTTAGCAAATACTGTCATTGAAAGGAAAGAAACCAAGACTACTTGTGTTTTATTTCTTGTAACACATTTTTAGATGCTGAATAATTATCGATGAGAAAAAGCCTGTGATAAAAATATTGTATGATATGGGAACATAGTTATTAAGGTAGATAACACATGTCCCTCAAGTATAAACTGTATAAAAAATAACAACCCTTAGTTTACCTTGTTGGTCCTGAGGAAGTGCAAAAAATCTCATTATTAAACACAAATCTTCCTAATGCAACAGATTTTCTGTACTTCTAAAATCTTACAAAATGATTCGCTGACCACTCACCTCATCCACCTGTGGTTCTTGTGCTTGGGGAAGGTCGGGAATTGGAGCACCACAGTCTGGCATGAAATGTTCACAGTAGTCATATGCAGCTTTGGGGTCATCACTAATTAACAGCTGCTGGATGTCACCCTATGTAAGAAAAAAAATCAAAGAATATTAATATGCTTCCTTAAATGGCTGATATACCAACACTTAAAGGAAAATGTTACAAAGACTATAAAGACTGCCCTAGTCTAGTAATCCTTAGGGACAATCTGTGCCCCATGGATACATGGATACATAACCCCCTCTAGTGTGTTTAGAATACTCTTATTCAGGCTCCTCAATTTAATGTTTCCTATTATTATGTATATTTGTTGCACTAATTATTTATCATTGTCTGTAAACAATCCATATCCTATCCAGATATTAGATATATAGAAACTTATTCACTGTGCAGCTGTATATACTGCAAAATAGACACACACAAAGGAAAAGATCCTTTAGAACAGAAGGGTGTGTGTTGGATACAAACTCTCGCTATAAAAATAATGTATCACATTTACTCTCGATATTCTGACTGCAAACATCACATAGCACAAGTACCCTCCAGACTCATAATAATAACAGTACCACAAGGAGTCTTCAGATTTACAGTTAAATATCATATAGCAGAGGGAGTGTCAACATTCACAATGCCAATATTCCATAGCAAAAGGAGCCTCCAGATTTACAAGGCCAATATCACATACCACAAGGAGTTTCCAGATTAACAATGCCAAGAACACATAGCACAAGGATCTTCCAGGTTCAATGTGCCATTAACTGACAAAACAAGATGCTTTGAGTTTTAAATTGTCAACATCACATCATTAAAAATCAAGGAGATTTTAAGCAGCAACACCATGAAGCAGGAAATTCTAAATTCTCTACTCTTGGTTGCATATCACTGAAGTCTCCATATTCTCAAAGGCATCTTTACTTTGACCAACTGCTCCCCAGATTCTCAGGGCCATTCTCAATTACAACAAGAAGCCTTCACATTTGCAATGCCAAAATAATGCAGCTCAGGGAGCCAAATAATTCTCTATGTTAACTGCAAAAATACAGGTGTATATTTTAAATGGTAAAATCATATGGCACAATGATCCTGCATCTTGCCAAGTTTCCCAAGTTCAAAGTACAAACTTCTATGACTAGTTTCTTAGTACCAGATCCACATGTCAAAAGAACTCTCCAGTTTCTTAATGCCAGAATCACATAGCATAAGAAATATCCAGATTCCCATCATCAGTATCACATAGCACATGCAGTGTCCAAATACTCACTGTCAACAACAGTCATATCAAGTTTCTTCTAATGTCACAATACAATGAACAAAAGTGGCATTCAGTGTTAAACACAAGATGCATGAAGCAGAAAAGAGTTTCAAGTTGTATCTTTTTCTCTGCAAAAATTATGCAGACCCTCATTAACACAAGAAATGAACCCTTTGGAACAGTGCATACATTTACAATGTACGCATCAGCGAGTTAAATAACTGCAGACTCGGTAGCATACATAAATACTAAATGTATTAATCTCACTGCAAAAAGAAAAGCACAATACCAGTCTCCTGCAGTAAGCTGCAAAAATCAAGATGTTTCGTAGCAAAGAGGCAACATCTTACTACTACTTCCCATACCATTACAATGCCTCTACAAAACAGCTCCATTAGATAGTATAAGGATACTAAAGTGCTATGAAACTGATGCAGTAGTGGGTAGATCTGTCAACCTTCCAACCATCAGAATGTAGCCCTGCACACTTCTCAGTCCAAGACCACTTCAGAAATATTATCACCTAGAAACTGCTGCCTGTGTGTGTGTGTGTGTGTGCCTGTGTGTGTGTGTGTGTGTCAACTCAGGAGAAGAATGGTTTATAGACTAAGGGGATTATTGGCTAAAGTCTGAATTGTTGCGTAATGGTGTGAATTCACCGACACCAGATGGTCGCAATAGACTACTATGTCAGTTGAGACTTTACTATGGGAATATTGTCACGGTCATGTATTTGCTATGGGAATCCGTTGTTTGAGAATTCGACAGAATTCAATAGATATGTATTTGTATTGAAATCTAAATAAGTGAATGAACATGAGGGGCAACAATATAAGTGCACTCTCATCGCTGAGTCAAATGTTTTCAGTGGTTTCCTGTTTCCTCTTTCATTCTTTCACCAAGACATATTTACACATACACTGAGATGTAAAGATATAAATTATAACAGGATCTGGCCCTCCAACTTGCAGATCAAAAACATTGGGCGAAAGTTATTAAGCCCGTAAGGACTCGATTGAGTCTTTGCGGGCTTAATCGCACGAGAATTCTCGCGAGCGCATCAGGCGGGATCTCGATTGCGCTTCTCCGCAATCGAGATCTTTCACCCAAAAGTAGCCATACGTCCTATGGCTAAAAACTTTTGGGCGAAAGATCTTGATTGCAGAGAAGCACAATCGAGATCTCGCCTGATGCGCTCGCGAGAATTCTCGCGTGATTAAGCCCGCAAAGACTCAATCGAGTCTTTATGGGCTTAATAACTTTCGCCCATTGTGTCCATCCATTTCCTAAAAGATAAGAAAGACTGATATAGGACAAGCACAATAACATCAATATTCCTTAGCATCTGTATGAACTATAAATAAAGATCACAAATTGAAGGTTCCTTTTACAATCACAAGCAAGAGAAAGTGCAACATTACCACATGAACAATGGAGAAACTTTTATTTTAATAGACTATAGACTTGTGTAGATGAAATACAGTGTAGAGCCTGATGCACAACTACCAAATGTTTGTTAGGACAGTTCTCATTTTTGGCACTGAGAAGAACTGGGCCTTAACCAAAATGATGTGGGTACATAATCATCAAGACACATAAGGTTCAGTGTAATATGAGAAGGAGGTGATGTTGTGAGTAAAGATTGTGTCACATTTCAATGCACACATAAGTAGAAGGTACAATTGTACAGGCTGTGAGCAAGGCATTTCCTATAAAGTGCCATCTAGTGGTCATAGGTACATGATGCTGTTCTATTGCAGTACGTCTCAAATATACAATTAAAGTGGCAGTTGCCACACATTTATATTAATATAAATATGCTGGTAAATAAATAATCTGTGTTTCAGATAAACAATGGCCTTACATTTAATAATTCCTACCATACTTCTAAGCTGCAAAGTGATTACAGGGTTACCAGACTCACGTTCTGCAGATCTCTGGTTTAAATAGATCAGAAGAAAATGGAAAAAGACAAAAGAAAAGAATATTCTCCAAACTGCTTTCTAAATGCTATATTTTTTATATATGCTTACAGTAATTTGACTCCAATTCTCTTTTAAAAGTCATTTTAATTTCCATAAAAAAACAATAGGAGTGGCAGGGGAGACTTTTTATCCAAAAGATGGCTGCTGTTGACAAACAGACAAAAAAAAACCCAAAGTTATAACGAAGTTATGCAAATAAAGGATTTCACTTATATCACTTGGAGAAATAACAGCCAAATCCATCCATATGTTATTTAGTTTTCCTTTAATTCTGCTACTTTAAAACTCTGGTCCCTGTTAAAGTGGATTGCAATGAAACTGTTGCATTATGGTCCTGTGGTCTTCACCTCTTTAAATTCACAATGTGCATAATGTTCTCTCCTTATTTCTGCCCTGTTGCACTGAGTGGATTAAACCTCATCATAATGGAATGTAACAGGACAGAATTGCAGGAAAAAAAAAACTCGTCTGAGACCTGTAAATTTCATCTCTGGGAAACTCATTACTTGTCCCATTTACTTCAGTCTAGAGTTTAAATGCCCATTTGTGCCAGAAATGAGACATTCACAAAAAAATATTCCAGATGCCTTGATTTTAACCCTGTTTACTTACAGTAAGTGTTTTTAATAGAAATAGGATTAACTGTTCTCATGCTGTATCATTTACCAGTATTGCAAATCTTGTTGACCCACCATTTTGATAACACAGGGAGAGTAAAGATTGCTCAGTCAGTGCATCTATACATTGCAGTCTGCTATAACAGTCAGTCATTGCAAACTGCTATGTAGACTGTTTTGTGCAAGACCATCTATCAGATCCCATATTTATGGTACTGAATCCAGGATTTCTGCTTAGAACAGTAAAATCATAAGCAAAAGAGACAAATTAATAGTAAGATTCATCAAGCATAATCTCAGGATCCTGGAAAAGCTATATAATGTTGTTTGGTTTTTTTTTCATCACTATTACTTACCTTAATTTTATAGACTCTCACATCTATTTCCTCCTAATAGCTGCCCTGAAGTATTGCCTCCTAGGAAATTACTGGATCCATCAAAAGAGGAGATTTAAAATATACCAGCTATTTTTACAATACCCTTGTTTTTTGGAAAAGGTTCTGCAGTTATAACCCAAGCTTTGGACTGATGTATCTTTGTGACTTTATGCTTAAAATTTAATTCACTGGTACTATATAAAGCACTTCTCCTATGTCTAATCAGATTTTTCGATTATATTAATATACGTTGTCTGCATGAGGTTCTTCCAGTGAAACATTTCCTCCTTCAAAAATGACATGCTTAATGCTAGCCTATTCTATGCACTCCCAATGTACCCAACTAATTACATTGAAATTAAAAAGTCATCCAAAAGAAAAAGATCTCTATATGAAGTAATATGACTAAACATGGGTCCAAACATGGAACAGATTTGACAATACATCCTATCCTGATCTTTTATTGCCAATCTAAATATCTATATATTAATATCCAAAATATTGTTTTAGGACTAATACATTTGCAAGGTTGTACAGCCAATGCAAATTCTGAAATAGCTGAGCACTGAATGCCACTTTTAAGGCTTTTATTAATACAGTTAAATGACGTTGCCTTCAAAAATGCCAGTTATCAATATCAGTTTCATGAATATTGAGAAAAATTTGTATTCATTGTTTTCTGAAACTGGGGCAATTTGTGCTTAAAATTTGCTCCATTTTAAACATACACTGGTTAACTAATTCATGACTAGTCATGCTTTCCTACCACTGTGATAAAACAAAAGCTGTCATTGTACAGAAATAAACATCAGTAAGTGTGTATTTATCATTTCAAGCTGTCTTTGAAGAAAAATTGTTGGACTGTTTGTCCAACAAATTGTGCCTGCCTCCTACATGGTGTGTGTGCAAAATGAGTTCCATCTGGAAGCTGATCTGAATTCCAGAGCTCTGCTACAATCAGCTATTTTCACATGGGCGCTCATAAATCTCTACCATAAACACCCAACTGGAGGCATTTGGATACCAGATTGCAGCAGTTTTATAAAGTAATGTACAGATGTCTGTGCAGTTTCCTCTAAATCCTACACAATGAGAGCTGCCATGATTGCTTAGTTTTCTGAAGCCAATTTATTTCTATGACTTATGGTAGTTAAAAAAGGGGTCACAAATGTTTAGCAGACATTACTTATGCTACTTGTCAAAGACCCTGGCTTTTATAGAAGGGTTACATTTGAGTTATACAGAACAATAGGAATCAAGAATATAAGATAAAAGTAAAACTTAGGATTGTCATTGACATTGGGGTTTACAGGTATTATTCAGCACCTGAAAGCTTTTGAAGTACAAATAAGCCATAAGATTCAGGCTGTATTACTGTGTCTGTTATCATAATACAAATAAGTTTTCAAAAAACTCTACTATTATTAAAGGATGCAGACATCTAAAGGTATGTTATTGTTACTGAACATTATCCCTACACAAAAATAATTCTTCTTTGTGTCTAGTGATGTCTGTAGATTTCTTCATGTAGGTGTGCAAAAGAAGAACTGTATATCATGGTAGATGTGCAGTATTACGTAGATAAATAATAGAAAGATAAAATATTCAATTTAGTGTAAGTAGGTTAGACTATTATTTGTGAAAATTAGTTATTAAGTACTGTATCAGTACAGGTTTTTAATAATATGATGGTCTGAGAAAGAGGCAAATTTGTGTTTCTTGAAGATCATCTGATATATACCAAAGATGATACTCAATAATTGTTGGCCCTAGCGTTATTTAGCAGGGTGGCCTATAAAGCGAGAGGCAAAATCTCCAAATGTGTCATAAATATTCATCAAGTGAATATAACTTCCATAAGATTTTTAGTTTTATATAATTTCCAGCAGCTACAGTGATTTAAGTGGTTAGGGACAGATTATCAGGTAAATAATTTAGTTAGACACTAATAATTATGTTATACGCCAAGCAAAATGGCCACATACACCTTTCAAAGCCACTGCTCACATTGCCCAAATTTGTGGGCATTGAATTCATTGTCTAAAAAAAAAGTTGTTAATGTGTATGCACAAATCCAGAGACTCCTAGACACAGCCAATTTGTGATGTGAATATTGGGTCTGAGCACTTAGTTAATAACATCTGATATGATGTTTTGTTTTCAATCACCAGCCCTGCATTTCTTGCAGATAATAAGACTCTTGATATAAAATACTAAACATCATATCCTTTTTTTGTAATGTAAAGTAAGGTGACATGCTACAAGGTAAAGAAAATTAAATAGGCGGCCAAAATAATCCACATTGCTGATTCTTTAAGAAAAATCCAAATGAATAATGACTGTGGCTATTTATGAAGTGTTAAAACATAAATTTACCACTTTTATCTGTAGTTTGACTTTTGGTTTTGCTTTAATTAGAAAATTTTCCTTAATATAAAAGAAGTTAAATGTTGTTAAAATCTGTAATGAAAATTGATTCATCAAAGTATGATTTCATTAGCTTAAATGACATTTTGTATTTGTTTGAATCAAACTATAACACAAATAAGAGGGGACACATATCCTGTGAGTGGATGCTAAGCTGGAGAATTCAATATAAGCATCAGTGGGAAGAGAGTAATCCTTGAACCCATGGTGGTGGTACACATTCAACACGTATAAGGTTTTAGAGCTGCTAACAGCACTGCAGTTGTTATGGAAAAAAATCTTGCTTTCTCACCTCAAACACCTCCTCATCCATGATACGTGTCCCAAATACAGTGATGCCATTGGTATTGACTACAGGTCTGTCACTTCTTGGGAGGGGTTTTGTGGTCTTCTTCTTGCAGTCCACGATCATAGTGACCGTCTTCTTCTCCACGCTGATAGCAATACGATGCCACCTAGCAAAATCAACAGGAGTCAGTGTCATCCTGGATATCATTGCAACAGACAATGACTATATTAACCATCTAGAAATAGTAAAAATCAGTCAAAAATGTTTTATTGTCAATTTTCTACAGATATGCTCTAATTTACCATTTTAGGAGTGTCTAGCAAAAGTATGAGCGACTTTGATATAAATCAATGTTCTCAAATGTTTGGTCAGATGTTGATTTAAAAAACATACTGCAGGAAAAAAACCTCTGCATATACATGTGCATATTTATTAAATGGTAATAATAGTAATGTACTGTTCCACTAAATGACTATATTATGGAACTATGCCCCACAATTCGCAAATGTTGGATGATATAACTGAATCAGGTAAGCCAAATTAAGTCTAGACATAATAAATATCTTGGGTTTTTTGGACATAATATTCATCTTCCAAAATGATTTGCATTCCCTTACTAAATGACCAGTAAAATATCTATTTTCATTTGTTTTGGAATGGCAGTTACTACTTTGCTTTATATTCCTAATTTTATTGGCTTGCGTTTGTCTTTTTCTCTTTCGTGGTTCCGTGTAAAGAAAGTGGATCTATGTCCATTGATTTCTTTGCAAATTTAGGTCATATATATTCGTGAAATGGTAAAGAAAAGCAAATTGATAGAAAGATAACTGCAACCAGCAATGAGAAGTGCAACACGAAACAATAAAACTTCAGCAGTTCAACTTCCAAGCTGACATTTTTCTAAGAATTGCATAGAAATAACTGCCATGTCAATACAAATGGCAATATTGCTAATGGCCAAATACCACAAAGATTAAGGGGGTTATCGATGAAAGTCCGAGTTGTCGTGTAAAGGTGTGAATTCACCCACTAATGATGGTCGCACACTACCCAATAGACGGCTATTGTCGCAGTCGCAATTTCATTATGGGAATATTGTCGCAGTTGTGACTTTGCAATGGGAATCCGCTGTTTAGGGAATAAGGAATAGAGAATCAGGGCATAGCCACCCAAAGTGATGAGAATTCTCGTTGACAGTCGAATTCTCACTTTAGCCAATAACCCCCTCAGTGCACTCATAGGGGGATATTTACTAAGGTCATTTCGACCTCACTGCCCGTTTTTTCACCTCATTTTCCTTTTCCTCTAATTTATGAAAAGTCAAAAATAATTTATTGATAGGATAGAAATCGATATTGATAAATATCAATGCGTTAATACCACTAAAAATTAAATTAGTGTCAATAGAGCCCTTTGATATCGATACCAAGATTGCCGATATTTTCACCAGGGACTTTAAAAAATGTTAGTGCCCCATCTCCATAGGGAATAATGGGTTTTCGCCACTCTCAACCAGGCGAATTCTTGTATAGGTAAAAAAAAGTTAAAATGGGCTTAATAAATTTAGATATCGGCGAAAAATGGGCAAAAACAGCAAGAAACGGCAAATGATCTTAGTAAATATCCCCCAAAGTCTTAAAGGTGTTAAGAATCTCATATTTATTTCATGCACAGAAAAAAAGCACAATTATTCAGTCAAAGACCCTTTCACTAGTGCTGGAGAAGTTGCGAGAGGATCTCTGACCTGAAATGCGTTTTGCTACTATTTGGCTTTGAGGGGCCAGTACTTGTTGATACTATTTTTCATGTTAAACTTGATGATTCTGTTAGTGGCCCAATGCAGATAGTAACTGTGAACAGCTTGGAAACATTGTATAAAAAATTACTGTTTAAATATTGCATATTCATAGTTAATATTTTTTAACCATATTCAAACTGCAAATCCATTTAAACATAGCTTACCCATTCCTTATCCCCACGCCCTAAACCAGTGATGGCCAACCTTTTGTGCTCGGTGTGTCAAAATTCATAAAAAAACACAGAGCATAACTCAGGTGGTGTGTCAGCATTCAAAGGCAGGGCAACTCTCCTACTGAGAGCACGACACGAATAGCACTCTCGGTGTGTCACCTCTGACACACGTGTCATAGGTTAGTCATCACTGCTCTAAACCAATACCACAGCATGGACACATGACTATAATTGGTAAAGGAGACTCAGAATGGGCAGTTCTCTGAGGCACACCTGTGCTCCTTTAAATTTAAAATAAATCGTTTCATCTAGAGTCTTTATTTCCATGCATGTCCATAAAAATGCATGCTTTGGGGGCATTGATGTATATATATTTCTTTGAAGCAGTGTTTGTTGTAAGAGTATTAAGAAAATTGTAAACAGACTCACATTTGATTTGCTTATTAAATTCAGAGAACCGTAACAGCATGCCATGAGAATAAATGATAACAGGAAAACAGGAAATAATAGGATTTGTTTTAAATGTAAATTAACATAAATTACTTTGTTAATTAACTTGCTTAAAAGAATAAGGGTATTGAAAAAAAAAGTAAATAAATACAAGATACACCATTTTAAAAAGTCTGCCTGACCGTGTTTGCGGGGAATGAAATTCCCAAATTCATTAGAGAATTTAAAGGGCAAATACACAATAGTTAGATGCAGTAATGATGTTATATCAAATGTTTTATCAGTTTAATTTGTGGCCATCATAAAAATGCTTGAAATTGACTTTGGATATTCCAGTAAAAATGACCCCCTTCTTGAATGTATATTGATAACAATTTGATTTTGGATGTAAGTTTAAAGTACCAATTGGTACCAAAGCCATGGGCATGTGGGGGGGGGGGAGGCAAGCTCCCCATACTCTTGAAGGGCCACCGGGAGGCATCCGGAGTAGTCTATCTGCCTAATGGATGGCCGCCACCATCCATTAAGCATATAGGACAGGACAGAGGGGCACATCGTTTAGAAATAATCTCAATGTGTCATTACATCAAAGCGCTGCCCCCTTAGTTTTCATTCTGCAGACACCCATGACCAAAGCTACATTAAGACCTATTAACAAATGCTAAATGCAGTACAGGCACGTTTATTAGGAATGACATGCATACAGAATACTAAAAACACAGGGAGAGCAAGAGGGGATCCTATCAAAAGATTAGGTAAGCATCTCATCTAACAATTCATAGTCCCCAGACTGACAAACCGTTGACCATAACAAACATCAGATTGCTATTTTAAAGTCATATATGCCCTTTAGATTGCAAGTTTTTTCTTGGATATAAACTTCCAGATCTGGGGATTAAAGGCATCTGGGGTTGCCACTTCCATGTTGAGGTATCAGGGAAACTGGACCATTCTGCTCTAGCAGGTGACAATATGCACCACATCACCCGTGGGAAGATCACATATGTTGTATTACCAAATGCCTCCAGCAGATGGCATATGCAAGAGAACACCCCTTGTTTAGACTAACCATTTACTTCTGTCTCTTCCACTGTAGGCTGTTTTTGGAACAGCTAAGATAAATGTATAGGAACCTGAATATATTCTATTCTACGATATTTTGCATTTGGGAATTCTCCTGATGAAGCTGCTGACATTTAATGTGGCGAAACGCGTAGAGAAGTGCTTTGTACCACTTATGGAAATTGTTTAAAGCGCATATTTATCGTTGTTTGTGAGTATAATATAACCACTCTTTTTAAGTAAATATATTTAAACTTTTTACACTATGGAGATGTT
>JAKJJM010014042.1:0-12638 GCA_021901965.1 Pipa carvalhoi | reverse complement strand
CCAAATACTTATTTTCCACCATAATTTGCAAATAAATTCTTACAAAATCAGACAATGTGATTTTCTGGATTTTTTTCTCATTTTGTCTCTCATAGTTGAGGTCTTACCTATGATGTAAATTACAGACGCCTCTCATCTTTTTAAGTGGAATAACTTGCACTATCGGTGACTGACTAAATACTTTTTTTCCCCACTGTATGTTATTAGGTACAAAGTTAGAGGTTGGGACAGCAGGGTTTCAGCTCTTGAGGTGCAGCTGAATTAGGGGACATAGGATGCCATGTTGCTTGTAGGGTTTTTGGTTTTGTCAAGAAGTCGAAGCTGTTGCAGTGGTTCTGACAAGTTTGGAGATGAGTTGTTTATCCATGTATGTGTGTAATTTTGCTCCTTGTTTTATAACCAAGTTGGGCAAGGGATCCTTGGTGGCTAGATTTATGGGCTCCTGTCGGGACAGTAATAAGCAGCTGATAGGGAGGTTATGAGGGTGATGTAGGCAATTCACAATGAGTCAGATGCCTTCCAGGACTACTTATATAGTATGAGAGGAAGATAGAGTATATTGTAAACATTCTAAATTAATTTTAGTTTTGTACTGTTACAGTCATTATAATAAAGTAAGGGCTGCAGCTATGTTAACCCAAGGTTTGTTCTTGTGTCTTTATTTATGGGTATGTGATAGGTTAATGTGGTTGCATTAGGTAAAGTGATTCAGTTGTCTGGGCAGGCTAAGGTCTGTCAAGGTCATGGCACTATTATCATTTTCATTAAAAATACTAAATACTGTTGAAATATAACAACATCTCATGTTTTGACATAAGACAATGTAAAGACTTCTAAAATTTCTTTTCCATTTCTCAGCCTTCCATACACGAAAGGCACATTTTCACAGTGACATTAATTTTTGACAGAGGTTTTCATTTTGGATTCAGACTTAGATTCAGATTCAGATTTTTAGAAAAAGAGATGTAAAAAAAGTGTTCTTGCAATATAGAGTTGTTAAAAAATAACCCTTCAATAGTTATTCCATTATATTATTTCGGCGGGTACCTGACTTCAGGAAGCGTTTGAGGATGTTATGCTTATACCATGCATCATGGTTCTGAGTGACAGTGCTCATGCCTCCTCTGCTTTTTGACTCAGAACAGGACTCCTCAATTCTCAGACCTAACACAAAATTAGATGAAGGAAAACAATCTTTCAAAGTCTGTGGGTCTTATTGATTAAAGTCTGAATTCACCTGTTGAATTCACTTCATTACAATTCGAGTCGCATCTCCAAAATAGTCACAAATTCACTTCTCCTTATTTATGAAGCTGCGGATATATTTGTCGAATAGGTGGACTGCTACGGTTGCTGTCACATGCATTGTGTGGTAAAGCCAGTTGAATAGAAGTAGTATGTGAAGTAATGCGAATTGATGTGAATTCCCCCAGTGAAGTGCAGTGAAGTCATCCTCACCATATCCCAATAACTGTATATAAGTGAATAATACATCTATGTCTATGTTACCGTGTTCCTCGTTCAAGTTTAGTTGTAGACAAATTTAGCTGCAGTCACCATTGTTACTCTGATGTAGCAAAGTCAAACAGGTGAATTCTGAGCACTACACCTTGTCAAATTTGCAACTGCAACAGACTGCCGCTTGCTGAATATGCAAAGTACCAGTGCACACGCATGCAAAAAAATGCTCCGTGACATCTCCAGTGTGCCGCCCACTTCCGCCTTATTGGCTTGCATAGGTGACTACAGTCCCTGGGGCCAGCCATCAGGTATGAGGAAGAGGGAGGAAAGGGGACCAGAAATAAGGAACAGGGACATGGGCATCTGCAGAATATAATTTACGGGGAAGTGGCTGCACAACATCATGGTAATGTGGCACATCAGGACCAATTAGAATCTGCTGATGTGCTGGGGCAGGACAAAGGGGCACATCGGGATGCCAGGATATGCCCCTCTTGCTGTAGAAGCCCATGGGTTGGTGACCTTCTCAGGGGGCAAGGGGGGCACTTGCAGACGCCCATGGACCCATGACTACCTAGTCTTCTCTTCCCTCCCAGACCAATGAGGAGATAAAACAGACAAAATGATTTGTATTTTTTAAGAAGTTTTTCAGTTGGTCTTAGCCTAGTCTATTATTTCCTTTGGCATAAATTTGTTTCATAATAACACAATTCTGATTTGTATAAGACCAATATGTAGAAAATTGTCATAACTGCATGAAATTTTTTATTGCTGTCTTAGCTGGAGAATTATTGTGGCCCTGAAAGACTCTTCAGCACTACAAGGTAACATTTAACTTTGCACTGACGGATTCTTGCCTAAACAGATGTTGCCTCAACTCACAATAGTAAGCTGCTTTTGTAGTGCCTTACATCTAGTTGATGGATGGACATGCGCTAGAAAAATCCTTGGCAGTATTTTGTGAACTGAATAATTGGTTTTAAAAATGTTTTCCCAGATCAGATTGATAAGCTGTGTATTATATGTACACTGATTTCAGAAACCACAAAGACCTCTAGAAGGTTAAAAAGTGTTTAGTTATGATTTGCATTTCATGTACAGATTGAACCAATTATCTTATGGGTCCAAGCTAACTATACAAAAGTAAAGTTTATGTCCATTATCTACATGGCATCAGTGATATGCAGGAAATTGGTAGTGTTCTTGCTATATTGTAGTCTTTATATGTTGTCTTTTACATAAATTAAATATATTATTGAAACTCAGAAAATACTCATTGCTTATGTTGGAGAAGCCGTAAAAAGCATTAAAGAAAGTCTTGTTCTCTTGTTGTGTATGGGGCGCTGTTTGTTCACTGGTCATTTTGTGAACCAAATGTTAGTTTTGTGTTACATAAACATGAGTGTTGCTAACAAACAACACTCCGCATTGTGGTTGATGGATGTGGGAGAGATACAGGTCCATGGGCCGCCTACTTGTTTGGTATATGCCCCCTACCCCACAGGGACATCGGGGTAGGGGGAAGTGAAATGGTTCCTAGCTCTACCGATCCTGGTTGAGGGTGCTGAATACCCATTATTCCCTATAGAGATAGTTTAGAACATTTTTTCTAAGTCCCCACTGAAAAGATCAGTGATATCTATATTGATATTGATGGAAAAGAAGCTCCATTGAAAGTAATGTAAAGTGTGGTGGTATTAATGCATCGATATTTATCGATATCGATCTTTTTCAATATCAAAACATTTTATTCAGCACTACATAAGTTGAGGGAATTCAAAAAAAAGGTGAAAAGAAAAAAAATGGTGATATAGATCGAATTGCGGGAAAAAGGTCGAAATTACCTTAATAAATATTCCGCCAAATGTATTCTAGGTGAGTATTTTGGTTAAGAAGGGGGGCTTCTGTGACACAAAATGTATTTTGTGTTACAAAGTAGTGTTTTCTGGCACGAAAATTCTTCTTGTTAACATAACTATTATAGATCACAGAATTCATTATATAATGCATTTTGTACTACAAAATAGCATTTTATGGCACAAAAAATTATTTTGAGTACAAAACTGTTATGAGTCAACATAATTTAAAAAAAAACATATTTTATGCTACAAAATAGAATCTTGTGGCAAAAATAATTTTGTTGAACAAAAGTTTAATTGGTCAAAATATTCAGAATAAACCTCATGTAAACACAATGGCGTATAATGTGCCCACAAAATGCTATTTTGTCCACAATCTTCTATTCTATTCACAAAGCAAAATTTTAATAAATAACAAAATTCAGTGCACATATATTCTCTTTTGTACAAAAGATTAAATTCTGTGTAAACTTAAAATCATTTTGTCCACACAATTTTATTTTGTGCACAGAATACAGTTTTGTGGATGCAATATATTATTTTGTGTACAAACATTTATTTAGTGTGTACAAACATCATATTGTGCACATAATTCTATTTTGTGCATAGAATAAAATTTTGTGTATACAAACTTTCGTTTTGTGTACAAAATGTTATTCTGTGCACACAAATGCCATTTTGTACACACAAAATGCAATTCAGTAGTTACAAAAATATTTTTGTCTCCACTAAATATTGTTTGTTAACACACAATTTGCAATTTACAAAACCAATTTTTAATAATATAATGGACTAATTTTGTGCTTACAAAATTACCTCTATGTCACAAAATGACCAGTGAACTAATGGCGCCCTATAGTTGCGGCCTTATCGCATGAGGTGCCATTTGCTCACTAGTCATTTTGTGAACCAAATGTTAGTTTTGTGCTTCATAAAAATTAATGTTACTACAAAGAATAATATTCTTACTGCATATAATATTTTGTATCTTTTAACAATCATTATGTAATTTAATAAACTTTTGTGGTCACAAGATATTCTTTTGTAACACAAATTGTATTTGATGGTCACAAAATCATGTCTGGATGTTTAAAAATTATTTTGCAGTCAGAAATTGCTTTTCTGGTGTCATGAAATATAATTTTTTTGTCATAGAATAACAGAGGATAAGACAAAAACTAATTCTGTTTGCACAAGATTTTATGTACCACAAAATGACCCTATTGTGAAAACTAACCTTTCCTGAACTGATTTTGCATTTTGAGGCAATAAAATTATTTGAGAGTGGTAAACATTTTAGGTAAAAGAGGGGCTTCTGTGACACTACTACAAAATACTGTTTTAAGGTAGAAAAAAATCTTTTGGTGTACATACATACCTATTATTGTCCACACAATTCACTATAAAATGTATTCTGTACTACAAAATAATGTTTTATGACAAACAAATTGTTATGGTGTACAAAACTATTATTGGTCACCAAATGTAAAAAAAAAAATTTTAAATGATAGAAAAAAAAAACGTAATTGTTACTACAAAATCTTATGGCACAAAAATAATTGATTTGAACAAAAATTTTATTGAAAACAGAATTCAGAATGAATCTTATGTTAACACCAGCGTCAGGACAAGGATTAATGGCATCCTAGACAATAATGCGAAAAATGTGCCCCCCCCACCAGTCTCCCCTCTATTGTGCCCCATATAGTGCACTACAGTGCAGCAGGGAAAGTGTGTAGCTCTGCAAATTTTAAGTTCCTTTATCTCACGCACCCTTTCTCCATATTGTGGTGCTCCAACCTTCACTTTTTAGATACTTTGCTGACCCAACCCCACCTTTTGCCATACTGTGCTGCCACACCACACACCCTATTCCCCATACTATGCTGCCCCACAACACCCTACATGCCCCCACAACCAACCCCTCTCCATACTGTACTGCCCATACAACCCCCCTATACTGAGCTGCCCCCACAAACACCTCCCATACTGTGCTGACCCTATAACCCCCTTCTCATACTGTGCTGCCCCCACAAACCAGCAGCATAAAAGCTCCCTAGGCAGCTACCTATGTTGCTTACCCCTCAGCTTGGCCCTGGTTTACACATTGGTATTTTATGCACAAAATTCTATTCTTTGTATACAAAATGATATTCTGTGCACAAAACAGCATTTTGTCCAAGTAAATTTTATTTTGTTCACACAATACAATATTTTGTGCACAGAAAAAATTCAGTGCGCACAAATAATATTTTGTGTATACAATTTGATTGTGTGCACACAAAATAGCATTTTGTCTACAGAGTTTTATTTTGAGTGCACAAAATAGCTTTTTGTATACACAAAAGAACATTTTGTGCACAGAATGAAAATGTATAAATAAAAAATACTTTTTAATGTCTAAAATTATATTCTGTGTTGATAAAATGCTATTTTGTCCACATATGAAACATTTTCATTTTTTAGTTTTACTCTCCTTATAAGTTGCAGTTACAATTTTGAGAATGATTTTGACATAGAAATTCAGGAATTCAACGGCACCATGCCATTTCAAATGACATTTTCCTGTTTCCAATTTTCCAGCTAATAAAAGCAGCATTTAGAGGTATAGTCCAAAACTCATATTTTAGTGTTCAATATTTAGACAAAAACAAACATTTTTAGGATATATTGCTATTATTTTTTGTTTTTTGTTTTCTTCCTGTTGAATTATTAATATATTGTTTGTTCATCCTTGTCAAATTATCTCCCAAACATTAACGTTACAAGAATTTTGAAAATATTGATACCTTCTTCTTGGAGGATTAGGTAAGATGTTATTTTGCTTTGGGGGTATTTATAAAAGTTGAATTTTTTTTCTGACCTGTTAATGCTGGTGATATTGGCAATATATTGATATTTATAAAGCTGTTCAGCTACATTTTTTTTAACCAAAAGTCTTTGCCTGCTTTAGGCTGATGAAAACCCATGATACCTTTTGGAGTTGGTCCAGTCATTTAGTCACAGTCAGATTAGTTTTCCCACCAATTTTAACAAATTGATATTTACTGTTATCAATCTTTTTTGATAACTGCAATTCCTTTTCAGTCCTAAATCAGTGGAATCATAAAGTCCAGCAAATTGAAAAATGATGTTGGAAAGAGTCAATAAAGGTTGAAATGAATAAAAGAGGTTGAAATGATCTTTATAAATTTCCATATGCAAGTAGCTAAATGTACAAGTTGCAGTAGGGATTCTACAGAACATACTTGGACTATTAGTAGGGATATTAAACAAAAGTGTTTATAACAATATCCTAGAAAAATATTTGTTTTGGGATATGTAATGAAATATCATATGTAGCAAAGAGGCTTTAGATCCCCTTTCACATTTTTAACTGCCATAAATAGAAATACTTTAAAAACAACCCCATTGCTTTTTAGCCTTACATTAAATCCAGAGAAATAGTGAAAGCCATCACATTACAGAAAACCAGATGCAGGTGAGACATGACATTGGTGAAACAGCAGACAACCTAATAAATGTAAAGCATTTAAATTCTAATTCTGTCCTTCTCCTACAGATGTTTTGGATGGGTATGTTCAATCCCCAGTGGAAATAGTCTTAAGACAACAAAAAAGGCTGATGAGAAACTATTGATGTCTATTCTGTCTATTCCAAAATCAGGATATCCTCATTTTCCTTAACCTGTCTTGAATATTTAAAGGATGATGCCCTTGGCCCCCATTTATTGAAATGGTGGGCTGAAAACATATGCTTTGCAGAACTGTATTTTTTTAATTTAATTTGGGTTTACTGTCAGATCAAACTCTTTAAACATAATCACACATCACATTTTGATTCCAACAGAACTGTCTTGAATACCTTGGAGAAAAGCAGGGTAAAAGAAGAAAGACAGCATATCATTTAAAAAAACTAAAACAAGGAGGGCTAATTAAGTACTTTTGCATGGATAACAATATGATCTTAATATCAACCTCATGCTCAACTTAAGCCTTTTACTATAATTTAATTGATACATCCTAATGAATTAAATTAAAGCATTCTCTATATTAGCAAAAAGAACCTGGAAGGAGGATAATTTGCCGTAATTGCGGTCTAATCTTTGGACACAGTACGTATAGACTGGAAGTAAACGGGACCCGAAGGAAAACATGACATGTTCACATTTAAGGCCATTGTTGAATTTATTCAGAAGTCCTCACACTTATAGCAAAAAAACTGTTTTCCACATTCAGGGACTAAGTCATAAAAGTCTAATCAGTTGTGTACAGATCCAATTTTGCATCCATTCGCCACTTTTCCAAATTCACTTATTCATCAAACTTTGTGATGTTAGCTTTCAATTTGATAGCTTACCAAAGTTGTGGGCTTGCGGAGCTCTTTGCATTACTTTGTGTGTGTATTCACATGACTTTTGCCTATTCACCTATTGGAGTGTGTCAAAGTGGCAAATTTGGAAAGATTTACAGCTCCGAATTTGCCGATTTGACTTTGCCAGATCAAAGTGGTGAAGTAGGGGGTTGATGGCAAGGCTCTGATGTGGCGTAAGCCCACTATTCATTAAAGACTGCGACCAAGTGAAAACATGAACTAGGGGCATATGGTGACAAGAATTGGACAAGAATTTTTAGAAGCACAGATTGAATATATAGTAACTATAATGCATTTGATCCATTTTCAATTTTTGGCATTAATGTCTTTATTATAACGTTAGTGGGACATTGTTAGAATGACGTCAGCTGCACTTTTCTTGTGGAATTCGCAACTCTATGCATCATTCCACATGCTACTTCTACTCGACTGACTACATTGCACTATGCAATTAATCACATTGGAAGCTGTTCATTTCTTTGCTTAGGGAATCTGCAGCTTAGTGAATAAGGAGAAGGAGATTTGCAAGTGATGCAAATAAATTTTTCCAGTTAAATTATGTAATGATTGCGCTTACCTGCACTTCTCATTACTGCCGGCGTCTCTGCCGGTCGGCGCTGTGTGAGTCTTGCTTCCACAGCGCTTCCGGGTTGCGGGCCACACGTGACGTCAGCGGCACTGAATTTAAAAGGGGCAGTGTACTTTCCCTCGGTGCGCTGGCGTTTAGTCACTTACACTGTGTGGGATGCCTTGCTGAAGCTGCCTGTATCTAACCTCTGCCTTTTGAGTTTGCCTTCCAGCTTCACTGCCTGCTTTTTGGACTTCAAGTACTTGCTCTGATTACGGCTGCTGTAGTGCTTCTAGACAGCGTTCCTGCTTCCTCGTTTGCTCAAGTGTCCATTTCAAGTCTTCAGCTCCGCAGGCACAAGTGTTCCGTTTGTCGCTTCCCTGAAGTCTCCCCGTGTTGGGGTTTCCTCCTCGGTTTCCTGCCAGCTGTCACCGGTGGGCTTTAACTCTGAGGGCCGCCACCTAGGAGGTGCCGCAGCCAAGCCCAGTACCCCTTTGCGGGGGTTAAAGGTGAAGACCAGGCGCCTCCTTAGACTCCGCACCTCAGGGTTATACCGTCTCATTCCCACGGTGGTAAGGAGAGTCCACTCTTATGTTTTCCTGTCTCTGCACTTCTTAGTTGTTTAATGTTTATTACCTCCGATTGAGGTATTCAGCTCTCTGGGTGTGTTTATTAAGTAACAGCATCCATTCTTTTGCTAATCACTTTTGGTTGTCCGTGTGTTTACTTTTGTCTTACTACTCTTATTAAAGTTCAAGTATATTTTGCAAGCCTGTCTCTCCTCGTTCCTGTAGTAAAGTCACATTTTCAAGTCCCCTCACATGACAAATTAACACCTTCAAGATTAATCACTTAAAATGAATAATAACACCAAAAAATTATGGATTTATAGTTAATATATATGAAATCTGTACTTCCACAATTTCTAAATTTTTTCTAAAAAGTAAGATATTTATCTCTAAAAACTGGGCTTTAGGGAAGATTTCCTGTATATGCTTTATGTAAAGCACCATGAAAAACAAAGGGACTAGGTGGGGTCTTTTTAATAACATCAGTAGAGATACAAACCAACAGAAAGCAATAAAATTAATTAATTCAGATTCAAAGAAAACATTTTAAAATTTTAAGTACCAAATAGGAATTTGTTTTCTTGGTGTTATTGGTCATTAAATGCTTTCTTACTTTGTTTCTTTAGCCATATGAATTGTCCAAGGAATAAAATCAGTCTTAGGATATTATTTGTTGAAATCAGTAAACTTTTCTCCTAGTGTGTTGATATCAGTATACCTTTAATTAGGTCGAAAACATCAATATTGCTAATATCGATATTTATTAAGCCCCTTAAGACCATTTTTATCCCTAAAAAGTGTTTGCCTGGTCCCCATTGAAAAGATCAGCAATATTGATATTGATGGAAAAGGAGCTCCACTGAAAATAATGTAAAGTGTGGTTGTATTAATACATTGATATATATCAATTGTGATCTTTTTCGATATCGCTAAATTTTATTCAGCAGGGCATAAATTGAGGGAATTAAAAAATGTGGCAAAAAGAAAAAATGGCGATACAGATCGAATTGTGAGGAAAGGTCAAAATGACCTTAGTAAATATCCTCCTTGCTGTCTAATTCCCACTATAAAATGTTATAATTATAATTTCTAATGGGAATCCAGTTGTGCTTTCAAGCAGTGACTTTTTTTGTCAGACTTAAAATAACTAAATTTTACTACATGTATAACACAAGTCTGATACATTTTTTATATACTTAGGGAGAAATTTATTAAAAATTGAAAAAAATCAGTAATAATCGATATCGCTATTTCAATAAATATCGCAGAAAAATTACCAATATCGTGATATCGAATTGCCGATTTCACGATTACAATCCGATTTTACAAAAATCAGTAAAAATCAGTGGCGATATTTTTCGATATTGCGGGCCATAGGTTGCCCTCCGCTGTTCTAGATTGATCACACTGGTTTGATAAATTGAGTCAATTTGGAATAAGTAGTAGGGGTAATCTATTTCCCCTTCATACAAATTAGGTAACTTGGTGCACTCAAGATTTGTCAGGTTTTGGAGTCTGTTTGGAAATTTTTTTTTTAAGAAGGTGCACCTATGGGACTAAGTGAGATCACAGAGTGGATATTAAGTTACCAACAGATCTCTGGTGATAGGACAATGCTAAAGAATACAAGACCATTTGGCTACTGTTTTTCTTCTTAATGAGAATTTAGTGGGGTTGTAAATGTATGCAGCCCTTGCAGTGTAAGATACCAATGATAAATCATTTTCTTGTGTTATCTCATATGGCTATTCTATGGGCCTGGGGCTGGATTTATTAAATCTATGTAAATATTCAAATCAAGCCTTTTGTGTGGAATCCCATTTTGCAGAGTTGGAAGAATGAGCTTGTATTTCTTGTAGTGTGAAAGATGCTGAAATAGTAGGGTTGATTCATTTCTTTTTTTTTAAAAAAGTCCATGGCCAATATATTTTGTTAACAGCGTTCTAGTTTTTTTTTTAGTTTTTATATACTTTTTGTTGCCTATATAAGTCTTTGGCTTTGATGTGTCTGATTTAAAATGTTTTCTTAAACCAAAGGTTTTAATGTGATAAGAACTGTATTTATTGTGAATCGTGCGCAGAACTGCTACAACAGGGTTGAACTGACTGAGGGCCTGATTGACTAAAGGGCAAATTCACCTGTCAAATTCACCTCATGGAATTCGCAATTATAGTCGTAAATTCACTTCTCTTTATTGACTAAGCAGCTAATAGTCTTGTTGAACAAGCAGACAGAGGTGATCACTGTTGAATGCATTGTGTGGCGTAGTCAGTCAAATAGAAGTAGAGCCCTGCCATCAGCCTCCCAATTTGCCACTCTGATGTGGCGAAGCCAAATGGGTGAATTTGGTGCAGTACACCTAGTCGCATTCGCACCTTTAACACACTCTGTTGCTTAGTCAATAGTAGAAGTACCTGTGCACGTCCATGCAAAGTGATGCAAAGTGCTCCGTACAATCGCATCTATCGTAGTCGCCCGAATTGGTTGTGTATTCAGCACATCACAGAGTTTTCTCAAAAAGCGAACACGACGAAGTGCCGAATTGATGCAAATTCAGAACTTTACACAACTATTCAGCTTTAAGTCAATAAGGCCCTGAGTCATTAGTTGGGGGGGGGGGGCTGCCTGTTTCATCTGTTTAGTAATATCATTGGGTTTCTGTGGATTACACACTGACCATGCAATTGTGCAATTTTTGTTTGTTCTTTGCAGTACTATACAATTACTTGTGTTGATTGGGTCCCCATATGGCTCTGGGGCAGACACAATTACTCATGTCAGTGAAAGCACCTGAAGACTAGTCAGCTATCTGAGCAACTTATAATCAGTGCATTTGATTTCTTCTACTTTCTTTTGGTAATGTAGCAGAGATCAAAACACAAGCCTAAAATAAAGTAGTTTTATAAGTAAAATATAATATTTAATAGAAATTCTAATTTTTGCATATATAATCAAGTGCATATAAGGGCCTAATTATCAAATGGTAATAAAAATATTTTACCTGTACTGCCAAATTCACCCTTATAGTTGATTTTGCTGGCTTTCCCCCCCACAATACTTAATTTTGCACACGTTGCTGGAGAAAGATACAGGGAAAAAAGTATCATTTTTTAATGCACTTCTATTTACTTTAAATGTATGTAAGACATTTTTGATTATTTAATGTTACTGTTCTTTTTAATAACTTATCATATTTGTACAAGTCCAAGAAAATAGTAGCTGACAGATCTTGCAGAGATCTGTTAATGCAAATTGCTTTGCCACTTAACTCACATATATTTTGCAAAGTCCATCTTCTGTTTCAGGTAATAATCAAACAAAAGCTGAGATCTTAGAAAGCCTTTATCATCAAAAGAGTTTAGCTTGCAGTTCTCATTAGATTATTTTGATCTTATCTTAATAATAGTTACAAAAACATGTGCAATCTGTTGCATGTTCTTAGTTTGTCAAGCCAATCTGCTTGCAATTATATATGACTGGAGCCTTTGGGATGATTCTTTTGGAAATTATTTATTATTTGTTTATTCCTGTGAAGTATCTTAGTCATTACAAACTGCAGTTTTTGCAATGCTGACACACTGTAAGCCCACTGTAATTTTGTAAAAAATTACATGGTGCCTAGACAAATGTAGGGTGGAAATTCCTTTTATTTAGGACTCATATTTATCTCTAGTCATCGGGCAAAGCTTTCAGTCATATATGAATATATATACAGTGGGGAAAAAAAGTATTTAGTCAGTCACCAATAGTGCAAGTTATCCCACTTAAAAAGATGAGAGGCGTCTGTAATTTACATCATAGGCAGAC